>JAGFPH010004520.1:0-38565 GCA_018207615.1 Philaenus spumarius | reverse complement strand
CCTTTAGTTTCAGTGAAAAATTCGCCCCCCCCCCTCCTAAAGACGCGACCGCCCCGATGCCATTTTCGGGAATTAAAAGAAATGCCATATTTATTTTTGTCGCCTCTTTACGGACACAAAAGACCACATACACCAGATTAGTACCCTATCCTTTCGAAATCGGCGCCCTTTGGTTTCAGTGAAAAATTCGCCCCTCTAAAGACGAGACCGCCATACATTTTATACAAACTTCTCTTACATTAATAATGATGTGTCAATAACAACAGTATAACATCTATTTATAGCCCTATTTGAAAATTGCCACGCTCTTTTCTAGTACTTTTGAAGAAGGGTGGTAAAAGGTGGTAATTTTGGTAAAATTGTGCTCGATGTTATATTTTTATTTGATTTTATATAGTTAAATAATTTCAATTGGTATGTATTTGATAATTGACCGTGCGAAGCGAGGTCTCCGTTTTAACTTGACCGTTCGGCATTTCGTCTGTGTGTCTGTCTCACGATTACGGCCAAACGCCTTGACCGATTTTGATGATTTTTTGCATTAATGTTCCTTATTCCTAGGTCGAGCCATGTTTATACACTGTATACTTATACTCTGTATACGGTTTTTTCCATTTTTCATTTTTAACCCCTTAAATAAAATAAAAATTGCGGCCGCACCGTTTCTCTCAGTGTAAACTTTTTTCAAAGCCAGTTTGTGGCTTAACCGTAAGTCGAATTTAAAAACTAATAACATTTTGTGGGTAGCAAATTAGATTTTCAACAAAATTCTTGATTTTTTTCCGTATCCTAAACGGTAAGCTTACAAAATGGCCGTAAACTTCAAATTTGTAAAAAATCGTCCAAGTTTTTGTATTTCAACCATGTTTATATACTTTTATTCTAAACCAATTCAAAAGTGTTCCATAGCTTTTTTGTAGATAAAAGGTCAAAGAATGCATATATGCCAGTAAAAAAAATGATTGAAGTAAAATTAACAAAGTTATTAGCTCAAGAAACAAGCATGTTCAGTGACGAAAGGAAAACGTTCAACTTTAGGCCTACATAAAAAGTAGTAAAAATTATTTGTAATTTTTTCATAAATGTAAAAATTTATATTTAGTTTTAAATAGAACTGTATATAAATATTGATCAATTTTAAATTTCTTATTTTTAAACTACCTTACGCATTGAATTTTCTAAGGGCCTTAGGTCTATCGGAACAAAACTTTTGATGTCATTGCTTTTTTTTTATTTTTGGTAGTAAATAAATTATTTATTTTAGGGAAATCAACATTACTGCCTTATACTAAAGTAAATAAAATAATGTTTAAATTCCGCAAAATGTGTTATTTCATAATAATGTTTGAATTTTTGAAACTTATATTGAAGTTTGAATCAGGTGATAGGGAAATGGCACATTAAGTTACAACATGTAACTCTATATGTATTATAAATAAAGTAATAATATATCTTTTGAGGTTCAACTAATAACAGTTAAACCTTTTCAAAATTTAAGATGATAACAGTACACCAGTGGGTATACAATAATTACAGATTAGAGGCGTTTGCATATATAAAGAGATGTATAGATTGTGTCGGTGAGACTTTCTGATTTTATTCCAAGGCAAGGATAGAGCAATATATTCTTTTAATTTTAAAGAGGTATTAAAACTATCAAAGTGTGCTGCATACCAATATTACATGTTTATGTAAAATGCCTTGGAATGAATTAATTAACCGAGCGAAGCGAGGTCTCCGTTTTAACTCGACCGTTCGGCATTTCGTCTGTGTGTCTTGTCTGTCTCACGATTACGGCCAAACGCCTTGACCGATTTTGATGATTTTTTGCATGAATGTTCCTTATTCCTAGGTCGAGCCATGTATATATACGGGTTTTTCCATTTTTCATTTTTAACCTCTTAAATAAAATATAAAAATGGCGGCCGAACCGTTTCTCTCAGTGTAAGCTTTTTTCCAAAGCCAGTTTGTGGCTTAACCATAAGTCGAATTTAAAAACTAATAGCATTTTGCAGGTAGCAAATTAGATTTTGAACAAAATTGTATTCTTGATTTTTTCCGTATCTCTAACGGTAAGCTCACAAAATGGCCGTAAACGTCAAATTTGTTAAAAATCGTCCAAGTTTTTGTATTTCAACCATGTTTTTATACGTTTATTCTAAACCAATTCAAAAGTGTTCCATAGTTTTTTTGTAGATAAAGGTTCAAAGAATTCATATATGCAATAAAAAAAAATTATTGATGTAAAATTGTAAAAGTTATTAGCTCAAGAAACAAAAAATGTTCAGTAACGAAAGGAAAAAGTTCAACTTTAGGCCTACATAACAAGTGGTAAACAATTTTTTTTATTTTTTCATAAGCGTAAAAAAGTTTCGTGATTTAGTTCTAAATAGAACTGTATAAAAATATTTATCAATTTCAAATTTCTTATTTTGAAAACTCCAGTTTTTATGTTTCTACTACAAGACTGCTAACAAAACTAGGTTTGTTTTGAATAGTAATTTAGGAATAAGATACTGTATCCTTTGCCCCAAAATGACATATTATTATAAGAAAGTGTAGAGGATAAATCAAAGAATTGAACTGTATACTTGTAAATTATTATTTTATAAAAGTATTTGACTTAACTTTACTTTAACTACAAAATGAGATGAAACAAATGAAACCTCGCGGTGATAAAGGACATACAAAAAATGACAGTTGGACAGCGTGGGAAGTGTTGGTACATGGGTTGAGATCACTATCACGACGCTTTAACATCGTTTGTTTTCATTATTTCTAATATTGGAATATGATATGGAACTGTAAATACATTGTTAAGTTTTAGTTATTTAAGAATGTAAATATTTAATTCTATGTTTTCCCTCAATACCGCGATATTTTTAGCAACCTTACGCATTGTTAACCTAAATAAAACACAATGCCCCCTAAAAGAAAATCTTTAGCAGTTAAAGCTCAAGAAAAGACAAAAACCAGTACTAGAATCCCCGGAATCGCGGGAATTGCAAAATAATGTTTTACTGGCTAAACCTTCTGTTTACTTAATTACTGGCACACTATTTTTAACCTAAGCTCGAAACCACATTTGTTATTTCAACGAGCGAGGTCTACTGTTCACAGAACTACTAGTTTACCCATTTTTTTATTGCAATAAGGAGATATATAAATATATATACATATATAGGGGCGGGGGGGTTGTGTATAGAAGGGGCGCCAAAAATTACTCTTGCATGTTCAGGAAAAACTCCTTGCACCGGGCCTGTTCCCAGTTGTTGGGATATTTAATTTTATTTGCATTGGCGTATTCATATACTAGTGATCTGAAATCCTTCGATGTTAAACCATAATAAATACGGCTGCAATGTATAATATACTCTTCTAACTTCGCTTCTAAGTCATCAGAAAACACCTGCCTATGCCTAACATAACCAACAAAATTATTTCGAAACATAGAACCATTATTATGATTTTCCTTTCTCTTCAAATAGCGTTGTAGAGTCGTAAAATTTACATTGTGAATTTCAGCAGATTTTCTGATAGACAACCTTTTCTCTTTAACTTCTTTTGCTGCTCTTTCATATATATTTTCATCTATTGAGCCTCTTAATGTTTTCTTTACATACGTTCTCACCATTCTATGAAATTAAAAACACAGAAAAATATTACTAATGTACGGGGTCAGTTGTTACACTGTAACAACCTGCCCCTCGTCCTTTATAACTACTAGCCCCGAACGACGCTATTTCATATAAACAAGCACTACAACAAAACTAATGGACAAATTAATTTAATATTTCACCAAAATATAACTAACTATACATATATAAATGTATATAAATCAAATAAGCAAGTTACACAGACTATACCTTTAATCCTTCCAATCAATATCACAGCTCAAAAACAACTGTATAAATTTACTTTTACTGTACAAAAACACAAAAACTAATACCACAAATTATCTAACACAGCGGAAGCAGCCAAACTACACAGATAACAAGACTACCGAATGGTACATGTGATGCTTTAATCAGGAGGTGCTGCTCCTAGTGGAAAGTGCTGAAAACTTACTATAACATCTTGCCCCGTGTAACAACTAACCCCGGTCTCCCCTACACAGTTATAGTCCGGTCAATTTAGACCAAAAAATAAGAGTAAAGCTACATAAATTCCCACCAAGCTGAAAATCAGTAAGATTGTTAAAAATATGATTAAAAATAAAATTTGAAAGTTCCTCATCTTTCCCCTGTATGGAAAAAATTGTATTCAAGGTCAAAGGTCAAAAAAATGAGTTTTTCGCGATTTTCAGCAAAACGGTAAGTTTTATCATAAAAATACTTCAGAGAAAAATTGTAGATCATAAAATTATCTACAACAAATGTATTAATACTTTTTTTCCTACGAGCCACCGTTTTTGAGATATAACGATTCAAAAAGTTGTAAAAGTTGTAATCGTCATAATATGCATGAGTACGCCACGTATATACATCTCTATAGTTGTAATATATGTTCAAATATTTTTCTATCGGTCATTGTAACTTACACTTATAATACACTACATCGCGTTGTGTGGGATAGTGAAGAAACATTTAACGTTATCTTAGATAAATACGCACAGTATATACGTCGACATTTTGGTTCCAGAGTTACTGTCGTATTTGATGGCTATAATGATTGCACGAGAAATACCAAAGCTGCAGAACAACGTCGTCGAACTTTAGCAACATCTATATCAACTGTTATTGTTTTGATGGAAATATGACAGTTCCAACCACTCAACAAAAATTTCTTACAAATACTCACACAAACAAGTCTCGGTTCATTTCAATGTTGAAAGAAAAATTTACTGCTGAAAATAATATTGGTAAAACAAGCTAATAATGATGCTGATGTATTCATAATTAATTGAAACAGCAATAGAACAATGCAATTTGACAAATACAACTATTGCTGTTGGTGAAGATGTAGACTTACTCGTATTACTCACTGCTCGAATTCCAACTGAAAAAACTATTTTCTTCTTAAAACCAGGAAAAGCTCAACATCAATCGGAAATATATTCATCAAAAAGTTTATCTACTTTTGCAAAGTGTCAAAATCATGTACTATTTTTACACGCAATAACTGGCTGTGATACAACATCTGCATTTTACAGAAGGAGTAAAATAATAGTTTTCAAAATGTTTGAAAAACAAAATTTAGTTCAATGTGCTGAAGTTTTTAAAAATAGTAATTCAACTCGACAAGAAATTATCACTGACGGCATTCGCTTTCTTCTTTCTATGTACGGAGCTCCTAAAAAAACTACCTGCTTAGATAAGTATAGATATGCATGTTTCGTTAAAAATACTAAAAGTAAAAAACAAGTACAATTAGCTTGTCTTCCTCCAACCTCAGTTGCTGCTCATCAACATCTTTTTCGGGTATATTACCAAGTTTAAGTGTGGCTTGGATATCAGCTAGACCCTACAGACTGGGGTTGGAAGTTGGTTAACAATTCATTAGAACCAGTCCAAACTTTACTTCCACCTGCGCCGGAAAAACTGCTGAACACAATTTTTTGCAACTGCAAAAAGGGGTGCAGTGCTAAATGTGGTTGCAAAAAAGTCCTACTGTTTTGTCCTCTGGCATGTACACATTGTCAAGGCCGGTCGTACTCTAATATTGAATCACCAACAGTGGAGGATCCGTTTGTTTCCTACGAGGCGACATGCGATACATCGCTATTAACGCAGCTTACATGTACTCAGGATGAAAATGAAGAAGAAGAAGAAGAACAAGACGAACAAGAACATCAAAAAGAAGAACAAGAAGAAGAATTTGAAAGTTACGACTCGGACGATTAAATTTCACTACTTTTTTTAAATTAAATTGATTTTATTTTTTCAATCTCTGCTAATATCCATTATTTTGCAATAGTTTCAAATTAAACAGGATCACATTAGACCCGTGGAATAGGCCTACTGGGGAAACCACGTCAAAAAAACGCGCTAAGTACACTACCTCATAGGTGGCGTGGAAACGTGTGCATATTATGACGATTACAACTTTTACAACTTTTTGAATCGTTATATCTCAAAAACGGTGGCTCGTAGGAAAAAAAGTATTGATACATTTTTTGTAGATAATTTTATGATCTACAAATTTTCTCTGAAGTGTTTTTATGATAAAACTTACAGTTTTGCTGAAAATCGCGAAAAACTCATTTTTGACCTTTAACCTTGAATAAAATTTTTTCCATACAGGGGAAAGATGGGGAACTTTCAAATTTTATTTTTAATCATATTTTAAACAATCTTACTGATTTTCAGCTTGGTGGGAATTTATGTAGCACCGAATGTCTAAATTGACCGGACTATAATGAAATAAGAGACAAACACACTAAATATCAACCAATCAGGACTTTTTTTAATGCAAAATTAAAAATTAGATACATAAAAAAAGTAGGAAGAGTTTATCAAACAAGAAAACAGATATGTCATAGTTAATATTTATCTAACAAACCGTTAAGATGCAAAAAGCTCTAATCAGACAACTTAAATGCATTAATATTTGAAACACGTTATACAATGTATTCAATTATTCAATAGGCAACATAAGCCATCACATTAGTTACAAATCAAGTAGTAAAGTTGCAAAAAGTCGATCTAAATTCTGAGGCAACGAAAATCGTCCTCCAGTATAGCTTGTAAAATGAAAGTTAGCTATTAAGAATAAAACAGAGGGTGTCCAAAAATGTATTTAAGTAGTTTGCCAATTTAAATTCTATGCTATTCAAATGTAAAAATGGAATACATTTAAAAAATGTAATTAAATAAAACAAAACAAATCATAGCCAAATAACTTTAAGAAAAACAAGTATTGTAAAACAATAAATTATAATTTTAAAGTAGGAAAATCCGTTCATAAAATATCTAAGGATATTAATGATTAAGCAATTGAAAGGATTGAAATATAAATAAATGTAAGATTTAAATGTTTTCTGTAAATCTATATGAAATTCTTTGATCAAAATTCAAAAGTATATTTGTAAAAAAATAAAAAATAGAACGCAGTTCTCAATATTAATCCTAATCAAATGTTTTAATGATAATATATTCAAAAAGTAGTTATATTATGGAATAAAATAATCAAATTTGCTTGTAATATAAATCAAATTGAATTATAATGTTTTAATAATTCGTTTGTTTATATTTTGAACAATATATCATTTAATTAGAAATAGTATGTGTAATTATTGAACCATTTATGTAACAACTCTCTTGGCTGAGCAATATTGATTTGACCTCTCGAATCTGAAGAAATATTACATTGAAAAATAACACACATTCAAATAAAATTAAGATCAGCACAATCTAGGCTCCAAATCAAGCAATAAGAATAATAATCCTCCGCAAGCCGAATGACAGTATCACACTCTCTTTGTTTCTCTCTCCCCCCTTTCTATCCATCGCTCTTTATTTTATATTGTATATTCTTAGTATACCTATCTTCCTATTTGTTTCTAACTGTAATATTTAAACTTTGCTTTACTTTAGATATACCTTTAAAATCTACTATTTGGTCATTAAAACAGTGTATCAAAATATATTACCAAAATATATTATTAATATGTATCAAATTATCAAAATTAAAAATTAAATATTGTTTACGTTGTTCATAAACCTTGAGTAATGTCGTATGGTTATAACACTTTAGACATAATCAAATAAATATGAAAAGATATAAATGAAGTCTAGGTTTTATACGACCGCAATTTATGACGTACAGGTAGTTTGTGTTATATCAGTTATTTTTACGGCATTCAATCATTACTCTAGTTGATCTATACTATTATATAAAAATCTAATGGTGTCTGTCCGGGAGTGTGTTACTCAATCATGTGAAAACTACTGAATGGATTTGAATTAAATTTGGCACACATATAGATCATGACCTGGAATGAAGCATAGGCTAAAATTCATTTAGATTTAAGTTTTGAAACAACGCCTAAAACAATAAATATTTATTATTATAATTCCATTAAGACTAGAGAGCTGGAATTTGTACATTTATTTCTTACAAGATATATATAAAAAGTAAACCATATTTGTATTTTTTTAGTGTACTGCTAAGGGGAGAAATGTAACAACCCCTAAAACAATACCAATTAATTATTATACTTTCCATTAATCTAGAGAGCTGGAATTTGGTACATTTATTTCTTATAATACATACATACTATGTAAATCATATTTGCATTTTATAGCGTGATACTTAGGGGTGAAAATGTAATAACAACCCCTAAAACAATAAACATTACTATGCGGCGAATCTTTGTACCGGGTATTTACTAGTAATTAATAATTAACCAAAACTACTGAACTCGTATATCCACTGCCAATATAATAAAGAAGTAAATATTATTTCTCTATGTTAGTGACACTAAGTTCTTTACAAGAATCATAACTAAATCGCTAAAGTGATTTACATGATAATTAAAACAGAAAGTTATTGGATTTAAAATAGAAAATAATAATAAATTAAAATATTAAACTACCTACTATTTGAAAATCCAACACATTAATATTTTATCACAAACCAACAAAAATAAAACTTTTTTTTCTGAAGTAATGTATTATAAAGAAATATTTACCATTTAAAAATCATAACTTGAAAGGATACTTACAGGATCACTCGGTTGTCTTACAGCCCCTCTGTATGCCTGTGAGGTGCCACTCACTATAGGGTTCAATTTAAAAAATGTTGAGTGACTCCTCACGGTACCCCCGAAGGTGCAAACGACCATTAACCAATCTGAAATGTAGAATATTATCATCTGTGACCATGATTAAAATTTCAAATTTGTATCTTTATTCGTTTTAGAATTATTTGGAGGGTAAGTTACTTTTTAAACACTTTGTATAATTTATAAAACTCAAAACTGATATCAATTTAAAGCTTGCTATGCTGCATATATAAATATATTCCAATAATAAAAAAAAAAAAACAAACATATTGTACTCAAAATCTTGGGAACCAAAATTATATCACCCAAATAATGTATATTAACGGAAGTTTCCTTATAGTATTAATGCTTTAAGGTCTTATTTAACTTGGTTATTTATAGTTATTTTTTTTTATATAAAAATTTTATAAAACTACAACTTAGTAAACTTGATATTCTCGAAAACCCTCACTCAAAATTCCATATCTTATTCTCTGTGTAAGGATTATGTAATAATTGTAGCTAACATTTGCCAACTACCATTAGTGTTAGAAGTACTCTTAATCTATACAGTACAACTAGAGAAGCAAATAACTTTTCCGTTAAAGATGTTTGATATTCATGCTGTTTACAGTCACATTATTATAGAACCATTACCTCTGTACAGTGATTCCAACTTCAAATGTATAATCTATTTCCGCTATTGTTACTGTTTAAATTCATATTATTGAGAATATGTGTTGATGCGTTTAGGTCTTTTCATTTAGCTACTATTTTAAGAAGTATTTTCTGATAGGCCTACATTTAAAAGGGTAGAAAGACCAACTTATCATCCAGTGGCGAAAAATTGTCCATATTAAAAACATTGGGTTTACTTCGTCTGAAAGTATATTCAATGCTTTTTATATGAACACTTTTAAACCCGCTAAATCATATGTTAGTAAGACAGCGGCTGAAACAACAATGCATCGATGCCTCTGTTTATTCTTGGCATAACCTCAATTGCTTTTGTAATTATAAATGTCCATGTATTAATAAAGTTCTTTCCACAGTGAAATGCTAATTATTTACTAAAACTGAGTCTTACGGGAAGAACGTATCTTAGTCGCCCTTAAGAAAATTAAAAAATTCGCAGCTCTCGTGCGTTAACATTTCCTTTAGGGGAGACAAAATGATTCCTCCCTTAAAACACAAACAACTACTTTGGCATAGGGTGACGATACAGAACTTGTATCGTGATATATGCTCAAATATTGACTTCTATGTATTTCGTTTTGTATAAACGTATTATTGAAATTTAATAATAACGTACCTGTAAATTAAATATAAACATCACAACGCAAAACACAAAATTTCTTAAAATGTATTCCAGTGGACTATAAAAACACTGAAAGATTATTAGTTTAAGTTGTTTAATTAGAATTAAATTTGAACATTTTATACATTAATTATTGTATCAGCTGCGCTATGATTACGTAAAAGGTAAAATGCGTTATAACAGTTCTTTCAATATTTCTAAATATCTCTTGTTTTAATTTGTACATCCAGATATTGTACGAAATGCTTAGCTGAATGTTTCCATAATGAACAGATTATTATATAAACCTAGTAGAGTTATAGAATGACTTACAAAGCCTTACTCTTCCCGCATATTTATAACTCGATTGTTAAAGCTATAAAATTTTGTAAAACATCCTTGCAACATCCTTTTACAACAAATATGAAGTCGCCTGGTCTGTAACCGAGATTCTAACTTAAGAGGATTTCACGCTGACTATTCGGCAAAAGATTGCCTTTGAAAAATCCCGAACACTTAAAATACTTTATTCTTTCTTGAGTAGTTTTGATCTACCTAAAGAAAGTGTTACACCTGTAATACTGATAACTTGTTATGCCGAGAGGAAATCTGAAAACAGCTAAGAAATATTGTCAATACATTTTAATTATCCACGCAAGAAACTTCCGAATAAACATGAGAACACAGTCTGAGAACATTTTGTCCTCATGTTTATCTGTGATGGAATAAACTTCCGAATATCCATCACAGATAAACATGAGAACAAAAATTATTTGACTTACTGACATTACAAATACTTGCCAGTCTGATGCTTTTAATTAGTTTTGTTAGTTGAAGGATTTGTAAAACATTATTTTATGTCAAGATAAAACAATCTTTGCCTGTTTGTTTGATAATCTTCCTCTCTTGAGGCCGGAATTCGATGAAATACATAAGTCACACCCAAGAATAGGACATAATTCATTCAACTTTTTACGTTTAAGTAAATCAGATTAATTGCTTCATCACAGGACATTGTTATCTCTCAATTATTCCACAGCACCTGATCGTTTTTGACACTACGAATGTCTGAACAATAATTACGTATCTGCTGCTTAAAGTGTAATGTAGTGTAACGGTCGCATGTTGTGTGTTTTAGAGATTTCACAGTACGCAAACAAGCTTGAAATGATTGAATAGGAAGTATAGATGTTGAGGGTTGTCACGTCTGCCAAACCTACAACAGATTTAACATTGATGGACAAGCACGTCCACTGCCTGACCCAGGGTTGACAATAATTCATTTAGATTTATGTCCAGTTCTTCGTACATGTACAAGTCACTTTAGATCAAGTTTTCGTAACAAACATCTAGTTGAATGTACAATAAAATACAAATTGTGTTTATTTTCTATTAAATATTTTTTTACAGTCAGCAAGGGGAAACTTTTATATGAATGCTGTTATTACTTAGGCAACTTTTCTCAACAACTTATAGGTAAAATAATTTTATAACCGATAAAGTTATAGTTCGTTATTTGTGCAAAATTATAGTTTTTTCCTTATAATATTTATTCTTCTTTGCAATAAATTGTGTACTCTATAATAATTGTGTACCCTATAATAATTGTGTACTCTTTAATAATTGTGTACTCTATAATAATTGTATACTCTATAATAATTGAGTACTCTATAATAATTGTGTACTCTATAATAATTGTGTACTGTATAATAATTGTGTACTCTATAATAAATGTGTACTCTATAATAATTGTATACTCTATAGTAATTGTGTACTCTATAATAATTGTGTACTCTATAATAATTATGTACTATGTAATAATTGTGTACTCTATAATTGTAAATAGTTATCATAGTTAGCATTGGCTGATACACCAAAACAACAAAAATACATAAAATGAACTTCAAATATATTAATATAAACCACAAATAATATAAGAATTAAGACTACTTAAAAAGATAAAATAAATAACAGGAAAAAATCTAAAAGTAAAAAATTACCAATACTTAAAATTAAATAACTATAAAAATCAACGTTATTTCGTGAAACGTCAAACATGTAGGCCTACTATATTCAAATGTCGAAATTTAAACACTGAAAGAATAGGTTATTTATAAAATAGCTTACGTAATTAAATTAAACGTTTGAAATGGGAATACATTATTTTTACAAAAACTAAACCTGCCTAAACAACCATCTTTGTATTTTTAAACTAAATTCCTGTCATTCAAACAACGCCTCTTGCTCTACTGCAAATGCGTTGGGGTTTTAAACCCCCCCCCCCCCCCCCCCCCCCGCGCAACCCTACCCCGATCCAAGTTCCTCTGTCCTAATCATTTCCGTCAAAATATCAGAGAATACTAAAATCAGTTTGTACTTGTTTCCCCGCGAGTCTCCGGGGAATATAACCTACTATTTGTATTATGAGTTATGTAAAAGCTATTACTTCGAAAACAACAACAAAAAAGCAAACTTGTTTCACACACCGAGACAAGTGCTGCTTGACCAAGGTAATGTACTGCTTAGATATGTGATGTGATGCTTTTCGCTGAAACAGTCCACAATAACTCTGATTATCTATGTCATTTAATATGGATTCTAAAACTTACTTCATTTTTTTTAAGACGTGTTTGGATTCTATGTTTTTCAATTATTATTTTAAATATGTGAATTTATAATAATAATTAAATGTTCTGACCTCTATAAAATCTTTGTGGAACCCCGATTTTTCCAAAAATTCCATAATGTTGCCTATTATTGTCGGAAATAATAATTGTGTACTGTATTTAACAGATGAAAAGGTTGCACGTAATTTTTAAGTGCATTATGTTAATTTCTGATGGAAATTGTTTTGTATCTAAAATATATATTTTAAATAACTTAACATATTTAATTTTGGTATTTTCAATATAAAGTATCAAATATTTATTTGAGTTAGTAAGTACTTATGTTTAAGACAGCCTGCGCGAGACGAATAACAACAAAACAAATCAGTCAGTTTCTTGGTTTTTACTGAAATTCTACAACATCACACCTAACGAATCCAAAGCAATATCATGTTTCAAGTTTTAGTTAACGAAAGTTGTGGCAATTTTCTAATGTTCGAAAACTTATGCTAAGGGTCCAACTTGCCTGTAGTTAGTTGTAAATAGTTTAAAAATGTATATTATCAGATGAGTTTTGTAAAATATTGGTTCTGAGATTAAAAACGTTGATAGATAGTAAAAATATTTACAAAAAGTAGAACGTCGTATAGTTAGGGCCACCATCTTCAAGGGCACACGTTTAAAATTTTGACTTTTAAAATTACGTAACACTCGACCTACGATTAGACTGTTTGAAGTTTCTTCAAAAACCATCCAAATACATAATTTGCCTTTCGGGGCATTAGGTATACAGAAAATTGTCTATTGAGATGTCATGTACATTACACTGTAATTTCGGTTTTAACCAAAACTGTCTAAACTGATTCTTCTGCTCTATAATGGCGCACGGATGGTCTATTTTTGTTTTGATTTTTAAAGCAAATACTACCAATAGGCTATAAACGTCAGTTGCTATAACTAAAATGAAAATTGTTCAATCTTTTCACACACATTGAGCTATCATTGCGCAATAATTGAACAATCATTGCCAAAAAACCAAAGAATAATTTAATATGTTTTAATTTTTAAAATTTTATTTAAATTTTACTTTCAAATTATAAGTAATATATTCTGATACACACTTTTCCCCAACTAGACTAAATCCATGATTTTTACCCTGGTTAAAACAGAGATATTGAGCTTTGAAATCAGACGCACTAAGCCCCAGAGCCGGCTTAAGGGGGGTGCGAGGCGTGCGACCGCACAGGGCGCCACGAGCCAGCAGGGGCGCAAACAATTGTGATAAATAAGATTGCTGTAGTAGACTACATCTTGCAGTAAGGAAACTGAGGATGAGTGTATTATTGACCACAAGTCAACATTCAAAAGTAATTTTTTCTTTCGTGTAGATCAGACGATATTATCTCTTAGTGAAAGGTTTGACCAGCTTAACAAGTATGATCAGTTGTTTGGATTTCTCCATTCAAAGACGACAACAATAACTGCAGGTGAAGATATTTTGAAATGTTGCAAGTATTTTCACCTAGCTCTTAGTGACAGTCAACACAAAGACATTGATGACCTTTAACTATACGAAGAGCTAAAAATAATCAAAAGTATAATCAAAAATGTAGAAAATTTAGAAAAAAACATGATTAAAAGACCTGTGGATGTTTTAAACTTCATAACTGAAAACGGGTTTGCTGAGAAACTTTCCAACCGTAACAGTAGCAGTAAGAATTATGCTAACACTTTCAGTTTCTGTTGCTTCAGGGGAAAGGAGTAACTCTAAATTAAAAATAATAAAAACATATCTGAGGTCTTCAATGTCCAAAGAAAGATTAGTTGGACTCTCCATGATACATATAGAGTGTTTGATTCTTGAAACAAATTATATAAGCAAAATCTTTACTGAATTTGCAAACAAAAAGTCAAGAAAAGTATGCTTTTCGAAATCTTAAGTACAAGCAGGCTTGTAGTGTCATTGGAAATATTTTTCTTTTTGTATTAGTGATTGGTGTGTTTTAATATAATCTCTGGTTTAACATTTATCAGTAACATTTTAGGTAAATAAATGTAATTTTGAACAAAAAAAATCTGTATTACTCTTTTTAGCCGTTCTGTATTGCTTATGTTTACAAAATATATTAAATGAGTATTTTTTTTAATTCTTCACTGGCTTATTTTAGTTAAATTCGTGTCATAAATAATTCAATCAGATAGACTAATTGGTTTTGGCAAAACCATTAACTCTATACCGATGAATTCCATAAATTAAAGAAGCAGGGCTATACAAATTTGATATTTTTTGGATCTAAAATATTTAAAAACATGCAGTTATGCATCTTGAATCTTCAGTTCTGAGAAGATCAAAAACTATCTAAAAATGCCTTAAAACTCACCAAATAGCATACATTTTTCAAAAATATTTTCTTTTTAGCCTCACGCCCCGGACCCCCCGGTAGGGGCGCACTGCCCAAGATTCGCACAAGCGGCAGTTTACTCTTGAGCCGGCTCTGCTAAGCCCCAACTAAAGGCATCCATACTTTGAATAAGAAAGTAAACAAATAATACGTGATTCATTTTTAGTTCTGAATCTTTGTTTACAAATACCTATGTGTTTGAAATTTGATGTCGACCTTTCTACTCGTTAGCCCACTTTGATAACTTAAACGATCGGTTTTATGTTTTTGGAAAAAGTTAACACCCAATGGTGAACCACCAGGTCACCATAAACTGTTTATATGCCATGCCCTCCTAGTGTGTTATAGTTTAATAAATATATCCGTTATGTATCCGCATGCTAAGTCTGTATGAAACACCGATGGTGTCCGGGACTAGTGTGTACGTATTTATATAGCAATATACTTCGATAATATGGCAGTTCAAAAACTCCAGGAACCAACGTACTTAGTCCCATAAGAGTTCAAGTTAGTAATCAAGTAGCGAAATATGTACGTAAAATCACAACTGAATTCAAAAGACACTATTTAGAAAGAAATTCTTCGATCCAAAGAGCAGGAAATAAACCATCTAATAGTAAACAAGTACCAAGAGTCGTTTATTAAAATAGCATAAGCAGTTTCAATTACTTTTGAAAACAAACATTAAAATATTGAAAAAAATATAATGTGTTAGAAATTAGGTTTGTTGTACTGAAAATCACATATCTGATGTTCAAACATGAGTCTATGCATAGAAACTAGTTTTGTTTAATAGGAATGTATAATAGTTTTACCTCATGCTAACACTAATGCAACGGCTTGTAATTGCAACCTCGTAAATTATATCTGAATGTAAAACCTAAATTAGTAATTTATATTTTGAAGCAAATAATAACTTTCTTGCTTATTTTTGGTTGGAAATTGTAAACGCATGTAGTTATATTTCTCTGCACGAAGCAACGCAGTACGGTCATAAATCTAAATGAATTATTTTCCACCCTGAGTCAAAACGGGGAATCCCCTTGGTATGGTTGTCCATCAACGTAGCATCTGTTGTAGGTTTTTGCAGACGTGTTATCCCTCAACATCTGTAATTCCCATTTATTCTCGAATTTAAACATCCCGTAAACAGGAATAATATTATATTCTCTAGAATAATTAAATATTTATTTATTTTATAAACAAATTCTTTCTCAAAATGTATATTTAAGAAAACATTTAGGCCTTAGTGTAATTCGTGTGTGCCAAACAACTTTAAAAAGCTCTGATTGTAGTAAATTTGTCTATGGTTTTTAAATATAAATATTGAACCCTTCAACGTTTCAAGTACACAAACATTTCTTTTCTACTCTTATTCGAACAGGGATGGTTGAAGCACAAACACAATATCCTGAAAAAGTTAATGTTTGGGTGGGTATTACTGGAGGCCCTTTTTTTATTAACAGTAACTTAAACGCAGAAACTTATGAAGCAACGCTAAGAAGTCAGATTGTCCCTGGAATTCATAATGCTCTTGGTGCAAATTTCGGAAACACTTGGTTCCAACAAGATGGGGTGTCCCATGTGTTCCAACAGTACGGTATTGGAGTGCGTCAATATTTGGACACAGTTTGTCCGCAAAGATGGATCGGCAGAAGGGCCAGCACGCTCTCCTGATTTATCCCCATGTGATTTCTTGTGTTGCTGTCACCTAAATAACAATGTTTATAAAACCAAACCCCAAAGCCTTGATGATTTACGTCAAAGAATATTACAAGAAGATATTCAAGGAGGCGCTTTTACAAACGCGGTTGGAGCTTTTTACTACCGAATTGGTAGTAACTGTAGGGGGTGAACATTTCGAACATCTACTTTAATGTATGTAATTAGAATGCATATTATTTTTGTTCTTCATAGCCATGAAAAAATTGTAATAACTGAAAACTTAAACATTAAAAATTTGAATGGCCAAGACTTATGTTATAGAGGCCATTTTGAGGTAGGAATTGCGGCTTTCTTTTCAGTGTAAATAAACCTTTAAAATGAGGTGCCACTCACTATAGGCTTCAATTTAAAAATTTTTAGTGACTTCTCACGGGCGGTTCCCCCAAAGGTGCAAATGGCAATTAACCACGCTGAAATGTAGAATCTTATCAGCTGTGTCCATGATTAAAATTTCAAATTTGTATCTTTATTAGTTTTAGAATTATTTTGGGGGTACATAGTATGTTTGTAAAGGAAGGAAGTTGGTGTATACATAAGGAAGGGTGTATCCTAGTATTAAATAAAATAAGCTATTGTCCATCATTAAAACAATATTTCATAAAGCCTCAGCAGAATCTTAAACTTTATTTGAGGTTGTATTTAGGTTAAGCTATACACAGTGAGACAGGAAGCTTTCAAGAGTTCTTTCTTTTATAAAGCTTTGCAGCATGCTATGTGTGGGAGAACGAAACGTGGGATTTAAGTGAGGTAAATGGTTAAAGGTGTAATTTGAATTGAAGATCATACTAACAACGTTTATATAATAAACAATTAGATGATTTAGAAACTATTAGCAATAATAAAACACAATTGATGTTAAGTAGTTCAAATACTTCTGTGGTTATTGAATACCAGTGTTTATTGAACTAACAATATACTCCACCTAAAATTTACAAAGTTTCATCAAATAAAATTCATTTCCCAACAACTAACGACCTTCCCATACCTCTATAGTTTTCTTTAAGGTAACTTCATTACCACTATATACTTAATAAAACTTACTTAAATAAAAATTACTTACTTAAATAAAACAAAATTTCTCAGTCAGATATGGGATTTCCAATTCAATTTTTTTTTACATAATTTGATTTTAACCAAATTTGATTATGTTAGTTAGGTTTGGCCTAAGACTCTACCACAGTTGGTACCTGGTAGTTTCACATAATAGCTTCAGTAATATTAGAAAATAAAAAAAATGGTAGTATTTATCTAAACTTTAGCCTTTTGTGACAGAAAATCAACCGATTGCGCGAGTACCTACAATAGTCTCAAGTCCCCCTTTTACTTAGGTAGATCAAATTTGTAACGTATAATCATAACAACAACAAAAACAAGATTTATATTAGTTCTGACAGACAAATTGCATGTATTGCTTTGAGAAAGTTTCAGAAAAGAGTTTAAATGTGATTTTTTAAATAAATACATGGAAATTAATATTATAGCAAATCATTGTGTTAAAAATAATTTATCAAGAAGTGTGGTTATGAAAGGGAACCACCCTGTATTTAAATTAAAAGGTGTAGGCTATGTTTGTCAATAAGAAACATAGCACGAAATCTAATGCTAAATGCACAACAATTTCTTTTGCCTTTATAATAATCGAGCAAAATAACTAAATAAACAACTAGAAAATCATTACTTATTATTTCAAATTTATTCAATTTCCGACAAAACTTAAATTTTTTGTTGTACTAATAAATAAATGATTTGTTATTACCTCTGATCGTGTCTATGTTGCTGTCAGAAAATATTGATTAACTGGTGGCTTATTTAAATTGAATCTGTAATTAGTTAACTCATTAAAATAATTAATTTTGTTAACAGACAACCCAATTTAGTGGTTTGAATGTGAAATCCATTGTAAGTGATTGTTGCATGCCGATTGTTTGTGAACATTAAATAATAAATTCTGTCAAAAGGTATGTTAAGCGTTTGTTGTCAGAAACATTATTCTCGTGAAATCATGATTTGAACACATGTGTATATTTAGCGTGCTAACTTTAAATAGGCACTATACAATTTATGAGTATCAAGTTTTTGTTACAAAATACGTGCTAACGATGATGCTGGGCGATTTGTATATTTCAACTCTGTGCAATTCTAGTTCTCCTACCTACCGTTGGAGGTCACTTTGCCTGCAGCGATGTCCTATCTGCCCAGCTGTTCCGCCGCGTCTATTCCATTTTACTTCTATGCCCTGCTGTTACACTTGTTCTGCCAGTCTTTAGCCTTTTTCGACATTACACGTTTCTCACGAAGACATAGTACAATGCCGTTAATGACCTTGCTGATTTTGGAAACTGTTTAAATGTTTAATACCTTGTAATTACGTGAGATTCTTAGTAGTTCAGTTTCTGTATGATGTTTGTACAGTTGTTTAATTTATTATGTCTTTGTTCATTTAAGCAGACGACGCTTAAAACCAGCCATGTTGCTGGTTGCACTTTTGGACTTATTTTTCCACATGGAACCAACATCAAATATTTAACTTGGCAACTTCTGCTTTAAAAATAACTTTCTTCAAATGATACCAACTTTAATTAATCTTTTATCCAGTGTTAAAGCACCTTTTAAAGAACAGTGAAAATAGACTAACTTACTGTGAAATTTCAGTACTGTGTTTCATTCAGAACTTTATTTTGTAATATATTACTGAGATTTCCTTGTAATGTTGTTTTGTAATTGTTAGCTATTATTTTATTTTTCTTATAATTGGGAGGAGCATGGTACCAAATTTCGGTAATCAGACCTACAGGGTCTAATTTTCTAAATTTCCTTTTGTCGACATAAATAATTTTTTTTTTATCTTATATTAACCTAAATTCTTTATTTTTCTTTATTTTATTTTCTCTTACCAAATGCGCATAGTTTATAAGAAAGGTCTGATCAGCCACTAATGTAAATTATATTATTACTAACTTAAGTCATATTGTAAACTTTGTAAGACTTAATATTTAAAAAAAAAACAAACTGTACAATTTTGTTACCTACAGTTGTTACATTATGAACTTATACTAAATTAAGTTTTCATTTGTTAATGTAAAAAGGGGGTTTCTTTTGTTTTCTTTATAAAAAGGGGGTTTGTCATTTTTCTGTACTTTGTTTTATTATTTAAGGGCGTATAATTTTGTAACTTTTATTTAAGGGCGTATAAATTTTTAATTGGAATATACTTGTCGTATATTCCAATATATTATTCTTGAACCAATAAATCGGGTGATTTAAAGGTCATACATAGTTTAATTGTTACAACCTATTTCAGTCATTTGATGTAAGTGAACAGGCAAGAGTAAGTGATCTACAGACAGCATTTATCAGGTAAATATTTTCTGGTTTTTGTGTTAGGGTTTGACGTGTACCGTCTACCGGGTCTAGTACGGCTTCCAAATTTCTTTTTTACACTAGACGGTACAACTCTCAGCTCAACAATATTAGTTGCAATAAAGAGATTTTTCTATTACTGTGTCTTTCACCTTTTTACGTCAGTTAAAAGTTGAGATTTTGTATGGTACGCAAGACCAACCCTGTATTGTAAACCGTTTCAAAATTTGCAAAAAAAGAGCTTGGACATACGTTTTTATTTGTGTTCACTTGAAGGAGAAAATTAGGCAGCTTTTTAAAATCAAAATTATTCAAATAATATCCCTTGTAAAAAGAAAACTAACTGAATTCAATTGGAACTCTAATAAAATATTTTGTTGTAGCTTTGTTTATGTCTTATGACTAAATTAATGTTTTGGAGTTTTAAAATCGGTCTGATAATAGGTGGTGATGAACAGACAATTTATACTGACAAAGTGTCACCAACCCATTATTATGCAATCAATATTATAATATACTTATGTCCTATGTGTACTATTTCATTAATAAACTGCAAAACTAAAGGTGGCTTTAAACGGCTCTAGTAACTCGCACGAATCATAAAACCGAGTAATACATCACTTTAGTACTCGCCTTGTGTAAATTCGTGTTCTGTATTCCAGTAGAGTACTCGCTGCCAGTAGAGCGAATAGAAAGCAATCATATTTACCGGAACGAGTTGGTTCCCCACACAATACTCGCATGTATGACGAAGACTACTAGCACCGTTGAGAGACCACACGATTCGAGGAACACATAGTCTACACGTGGTTGGTTTAGTCCAACTGAAGTCGTTGATGGGGTGTACCACGTGTTTTATACCAGTTGATCGTTGCGTGTAGTTTTCTAAAATGGCTAAGTGGGGTGAAGTACCACTTTAAAATTTGTGGAACCGCATAGAGACGAAGAATGTTTATGGAATACGAGCCTGAATAAGAACAAGTCGGTCCTTGAATTCTTGTTGGCACGTTTTCTTTCGATTCGATTATTTTCATAAATTCTTCGCACAACACATGATGGATTGATACATGGATTGACGCGTTTTGTATATCCATGTATAGAGGGACTTTCTGATGATGAGATATATTCTCGAAACGCGTCAAAAACTTTAAACAAGTTTTAAACTAAGAGGTTCAAGGACGGAAAATAAAAGGTATTGTACTTTATTATTTAAATTTCCTTCAATTATTGTTATGTACTTGGACAAATATATTTTAACTCCCTTCCGGTTGGTCAATTTTGACATTATTTTTCACTAATCACCTACTATATGACTCTTTATATAACGTCTTTGAAAAAATATACTATTTAGCTTTTTCCGTTCTAGATATAGTGAGATGGGTGCGAGGGTGGTATTAAATTTGACTTTAATATGCTATATATGATAACAGAACCGAATTGCTTAAGCAATGTTATAAAAAGAACAGTTACTAATCACCGAAAATAAACAATTTAACACGAATAAATTTAGTAAAAACATTTTTATGGTGTTTGTTTCGGAAAGGGATATATAATTTATTTATTTTTTTAAATGTAAAATGTAAAACGTATTTTTGTTAATACGATTAAACACAAAAAGAAATTAAAAACAGTTCCCACATAAAGCTCTCTGTAAAGTCAGGGTATACAGTAAAATAATGCAAAGCATAGGTACAAGTACTATACATTTCCTTATCCAACAATATAAACTAAATTATTAAATTGTAAATTCTCATCTAATGAATTACAGGTACCTTAACAAATTAAATTCGACATTGTTTCTAACTGTTACGAAGGGCGTCTTTGTATGACACAACTTGACTACCAGCTGAGTGTTTTCACTTGTCACTTGTAATTTGGGAGTGTACAGAAAGCGCTTTTGTGATAAATTTAATTACAAATGACAAATCTGAGCTTGACAGATATGCAATACTTATTGTTTTGGGTTTTATAACACATTAGGAAGCTAACATTATGAATAGGCTACATTTTCATAAATATTACATCCTATAAGTATTCATATATAGACCTAACGGTATATATCATTTCATTTCATAACAGTTACCTTAGTATTTTAATAATTCTTCTATCGACAACAACAGTTCAACTTTCATCGCTTTGTTTTCAAATATGTTCGTGTTATCTTGAGTAAAGCTAATGATTGTAATTTTGTTAACTGACAAATTTGGCCAGCGGTGCTTACGGTTTTAAAATCTTAACTATTTGCACAATAACACTGTTTTTTACTCTCTGATAGGCATACAATGTGTAGATGAATTTCTGAATTGCTCCTGAACTGGATTTTGATGAGATTGGAGATCATCACTTAACATAAGTTGGATTTTGCACAATGCTCTACCACAATGATTACACCTAAACAATGAATACGAACAGACACCAAATTAAATAAAGTTGTATCATAAAGGTCTTTTAATTTAAATCGACATATTATTTAATTGGACTGGTAAATAAAATTATCTGCAGACTTACTTCAAAACATCAATATAAAGTTTATGACCTTAGTTTTGAAATAAAATACTGAAATTTACAATTATTTCAACGAGAGATTACATTTTAAAATATAATATATTATTTACTTTGCATCAATTACAGTCTTTTTTGTTGGTTTTAATTTACATTAAGTTTATAGGGCTACATATTTCACTGCCACAGGCAGCATCATCAGGCCACCTATTTATGTTGACATAAAAACTCATTTTTTACACAACACTTAACTTAACACATGTTTGCATACTTTGGTTGTACACAACAATCATACAAAATCTATTTAAACAAAGACAGAGTATTCTAGGAAGTGGCACATAAAAATGCAGTACCTTATAAATGCGAACTACAATTGGCTAAATATTATTGTTTAAATAGAGTTTATTTGTTTGATGTGTACAGCCAAGGTATGAACACAAGTATAAAGTCAAATGAGATTTTAAGTAGACATGCATAGGTGGCCTGATGAAGCTACCTTTGGTGGTGAAACATGTAGCCACGTATAATTAATTTTAAGTAAACCAACAAAAATACTACAATTGGCACAAAGTAAATAATAAATTTATCAGCAAAAGGAAACTTCAAAAATCTTAAGCCCTGGATAACAGTTTACTTGTGCCACAAAATAATAAAACGAAAAAATTACATAAAAAAACTAACATTCATCCAAAAAATTCAAAACTAATAAGTTTTTATAAAACTTTAGAAATAAACAACACTTCAGAAATTAAAAAAACACAAGCAATTTTATTTTGATAATTAATTTTAAAAATGTAATGGCAACTCAAAAAAGGAATAGCAAATTATTAATGAAATTACAGGGCAAAAGAAAAAAGTTTTTGAAATTAAATTAAGAAGTGAGAATAGAGGTATCGCCACTAACTCCTTAGATTTATCAAACATGTTTAATAAATATTTTGTAAGTGTGGTTGATGAAATTAGAGATGGTATTGTATTCGAGTCCTGTGGATCTGGCATGGATATTTTAGCCACGGCTTTCAAGAACGGTCTATGTTTATTAAGCCAGCAACCCCAGCTAAATTGTAAATTTTAACTTATAGCATTTTTATAAAACAATAAAGCTCCCGGAATAGACGGAATAAGCTCGAAAGCTTTAAAAGAGGTCTCGGAACTGATTTCTAATGTATTTTCTTATTTATTTAATTTAAGTTTCGTTTCCGGTATTTTCCCTAATAAACTTAAAAGAGCTGTTTTTGTCATACCAGTTTATAAAAATGGTGATTAACAACTACCTGGTTAGTCTAGGCAAATATCATTGATATTATCTATATCTAAAATCTTGGATGAATGTATCCTTGAAGTCCAGGCTGTTATCATTTCTAAACAAGACAGATTTTTTTAGTCAAAATTAGTTCGGCTTTTGGCAGGTGGTAATACAGAAACTGCTATGCTCAATTTTATGGATGATGTTGTACCACCTTTAAAGAAATAATGACAACAATTTGGAATGCGTGCTGGGCTAAGACTAAGATGGTACATATACTCCTATAATAATTAAAACTTTACCGAGTACAGCAAAAGATCTGTAACCTTACCTTATTTAAAGTTGATATTGAACACCTGAGTTAGCTATTTACAGGAAATACAATAAATACAATTCATATAACGAACACTTTGTTTATTAAATTTTCTGTAAAGTGATATGCAAAAATCATATGCCCTTAAAGAAAAGATTTAAATTGATATGCCCTTAGTTATAATTGAAAAGAAAATTTAAGAATAGTTTACATTTACAATATTGATTTTGATTAAATTTAAAAGATCCCTCCCCAAAAGTAAAATTAGAAAAACCCTCCCCATTTATAATAAAAAGATTTATTACAATTTATTACTTTTTACAAGATTACAAGATTAAATACATTGCACCATGGATTTATTAATAACACTTGTTTTGTTGGCCAACCTTAATACTAAGTCAAATTAAATAATAAAAATAATGGCGTTTAATGATTTTCAGAGACGTCTCTCTTTAAAAAAAAAAGGTTTTTTGAATTTAGGATGAAATCCCTTGAGGTTTGTGGTTCCAAAAATTTGCTAGCGGTCCCATCCAAATTATTTAATTAAAAGAAATTTACATACAGCCTTTATCAGATTATTTTTGTATTTTTCTTGTTATAAAATAGCCTTCATTAATACTGATTTTAAGACACAGGTAATTGCTATTATGAATTATATATAAATTATCTATTAATAGTCACTGATATTTCACTAAGTTGGAGTTTTACACTAACAGTTCTTTTGAAAGCAGAAATTTTCAAAAATTAAGCTTATTCAGTTTTTTTAGGTCATTGTTGCACCAGTTGTAAACTATGAAAGAAAATACAACATAATTTTACTTTCAGAACCAAAAGGTTAAGTGTAAAAATTATGTGCAAAACAGAATTGTAATATTATGCAAGAAACTGAATGTATGGTAGCATATTGTTTTATAAAATTAATAACAGAAAAATTTGAACAGAGACTATTACTCTACTGATATGTTTCTCCTTTATATAGCACAAAAGGCTACTATATTTTAAACTGAAATTTGCTGAAGGCTTATAGGCTGCATCATAGGGTTAAAAGAAATGGCTGTATAGGTTAAATTTACTTATAGATTAACAAAATTAACAAAAAATTCTCTGTAACTGCAGATATATAATTATAGTTAAAATTTACAGCAGTACAAATTAATATAGCAACTCAGATGGAAATATAATTAAGAATTTGTTTAAATCTTTACCTGGTAAAATAAAACCTGAACACAAAATCTCACAATAAATACGTTTACTAACCTCAAACGCGTTTCAACGACAATTTCGCCATCCTCAGTGATCACCAAATAGTTATAGTTTGGTTACTGTAGCCCGTGCATCACTGAGGATGGCGACATTGTCGTTGAAACGCGTTTAAGGTTAGTAAACGTATTTATTGTGAGATTTTGTGTTCAGGTTTTATTTTATCTAAGTTACTTTCTCACAAGTCAAGCTCATTAGTTATTTATTTACCTGGTAATAGATGTTAAAATGTTTAAACGTATTCACATGTTTTGTGAAGTAACGAAACTTGACCGTCCGCTTTACAATATGAATAACTTTCGCGACATTACTGTTTTTGATTAATCGCACTTTGTAAACGACTATTTTTGATTAAAGAACAAGTTTACGTTTCACTTCGCATTTTACAAACGTTTACTTTGCCATGAGGTTTTTCGAAATTTTTCAAGTCGGACGTTGAAGGTCTTTAAAAGTTCAAGATTAATTTCAAAGAGAAAGACGAACGGAGGCTTGGATTACTTGCCTTTATCTACGCATGCGCTTAGCAATGTTAATAGTCAGCTGATTGGAGTTATGTTCGCTACCCGCTAGATGCCGTGGGCGTTCAGTGTATTAAGCAGGGATTTACTTTGAGTTTAACGAGAGTGGATTTTTGCTTCAAAAAGTGGCGCGTTATTTAAATAACGGCACAATGTTATGGGTGGAGTAAGTTGTGGAAAAAGGTTAGTAGCACGTTTTTGGATGTGGCATAGGCTTTTCATTCTGTTGATCATAATCTGCTATTAGAAATTATGTCAAAATGTGGCGTCAGAAGTATTTAGTAATTGGTTCTCGAGTTATTTAAGGGAACAATGTGTGAGAATTCAGGGAAGTATTGGTGGGATGGAAAAAAATAAGTACGGAGTCCCCCAGGGATCAGTATTAGGAGCTATTTTGATTATTATATATGTAAACAATTTATGTAAAGGGATGCTGCTGATGAAACCGCTTTGTGTTACGTCAGGAACACGTTGCAGGAAGTACAGTGATCTATGCAAGCCGACCTAGATGCTCTAAGATGGTGGTTTTCAAAACACTACATGAGCTTGAATACTAAAAAAACTTGTTACTTGATCTTTAATTTGAGAGGAGAGTCGAAATTATTCACAACACTTTTATTGCATAAGTGCATGAAGTGTGTAGTGACAAATATGAAATGTAGTTCCTGCATTGTAATAGAACAAGTTAAGTTGTGTAAATATTTAGGAGTTGTTTTGGATGAAGGTTTAACATGGAAGATTCATATAAAGGCACTGCAATCCAGCTTATATAAAATGTTACTTCTATTTTTTCACTTGAAGCAAATTGTTCCTAGGCCTGTTTCGAGCAACATATATTTTTATATGGTTCATAGTAGGTTAGAGTATGGAATATGTTGTTGGGGAGGTACGAGCAATATTATTACGAGCAATAATCCTTTGATAATGATGCAAAAAACGTTTATAAGAGTGATCATGCATAAAAGGATGAAGGTTTATCACTTCCATTGTTTCGACAACTATCTATATTACCTCTTAGATCTTTATATAAATATAAGGTTATGAAAATTGTTTATATTAGGAGTGGGCGGTTTCAGATCGGCATTACATAAATGATTACTTGTTTGGACATAATAACAAAGTTTTCGTACCTAGAGCAAAATTAACAACATATTCAAAATGTTATCCTGTAGTTGCATCTATAATATATAAGAAACGCCCAAGAAAATATTAAACCCTGCACACACTTAAAGAAATACTTTACTCCTTTAAAGAGCTGGCTTTTTCGCATGGATTGTGTTGAAGGTCTGTTGGAGGTTTTGGTAGGAATACATTATTCTAATTTTATTTGGATGCATGGGAAATGAGTGTAAGAGATGTGATAGGTGTTCTTTCCTTTTTTTTAATATCTGTGTATAATATTGTGTTTCTTTTTAATATGTTGAACTTGTAGCTACGAATGTGTATATGTAGGTATGAAAGAGAGTGTGTATGGTAAGTGAGTGTAAGTTACGTATGTGTAATTTTAACTAAGTTATATTTATATTATGAATGCAGATATTTTTTGCTAATTATCACAGAACAAATTATTCTTGTACTTCTTTTATTTGTAATCAATTTTAAATTTAATTTTAATTTATTAAAAATTTAACTGTTCCCAATAACATCTTAACCTCTGTTTTTTTTATTTGTTTTTTAGTTGAGAGATAGGCAGCCTCAAAACGAGCAGACCCATGGAGACTGCATTATTTTATTCCTTCTTTTTTATTTTCTTCTTTTTAAGTTTTTTCTGTGGTTATTTATATTAAGTTTTTTTTTGTTTTAGGATCAGAAGTAATATTGTTTTGGTTTTTTATTTTTCTTCATTTTATAGTAAGGAATGTATTATTGTGTCACATTTAAATTTATTTTTCTACTTCTGTTGTTAAAGTGAGTTATATTTTTCTTTTGTTGTCTAAATCTTTTTTGTTTCTATGTTTTTCTTATTGTAATACAAGGAATGAATATTTAAAAAAAATATATAAAATTAAAGTAGATCTAATGCTAGCAAAAATGAATTTAAAATATGTTATTAATTGCCTATTTAAACTACGTGTGCATTGAAAATATATTCTCGTAGAACTGATCCTTCTAAACTGAAGATATATATTTAATGTTGGTTCTGAAATCAGCTGCTTAACCATTCTAAACATTCAAGTAAGTAGTATATTATTTATTTCACGCTTATATTTCAGCTCATTTCATACTTTATGTAATTCTGGTTATTTTCAACTTTTATTATAAATCCTGTTAAATAGTGAACTAAATAATGTGTTAAGGTATATCAGTGAATTGTACTTAGATATCCTATTTAAAACTTTTTAGCATAAAAAATTTAAAGTTATGCTGTATCATAAAAAAAACTATGAAGCAAAATTGTGAGTAATCATAAATTGCAAAGGAAGGGAACTCGTTTATGATGAGGGTCTAGTGTACACATAATAAATAAAATATGAAATTTGGGAAGTAGCAACGAAATTTTGCTATATCCGTCAGCGAGTCTAAAACAGAAAAGCACTCAGAGAGCATTATATTCGTAGTCCTTATAGATCTTCAAACATCAAAAACTATTATTTGGAATGTTTGGTCAATTAATTATCGATTTTTATCAGCAATTTTAACTGTACCATTAAATTAAAAATATTACGTATTTGTTCAATATCCATCGTTTTGATAGATCGCAGAAGACTTCTTAGGAATAATTTTATTGTAATGCAGCATACATAAGCAAATTGTTACTGCTTTAACGGGAATCTGCGAGTCTTAATGGGAAATACTTTACAACACTATTAAATATTATAAACGTTCGGTCAATACAAAAATAATAAAATAAATATGTATCACAATTTTTGCTGCTTATGACAAACTAGCATACCACGAATGATTGGGTACTGAGTAGAGTGTATGTTAGTTTAGGCTAGAGTTTTTTTAATGGATGCATTGTTTTAATATATATTTGAGACGGTATCACATAACTCTCACTTTTTTAATATGAAAATAGTAAATTTTTCCTTAGTATCTATTGTAAACTTAAGAGATTGTCAACATTTTCATCATTGTTGAAATGTATCCAACTCTTTTTATTTTTATACTGTTTAATTTGTACTGTAGATGGTTTAAATTAAATTTAAGATAATTTTGAACACGTTGTAACAATATTATGGAATGCTACAAAAATACCGTGTTAGGCATTACGATTTCGTTGTTGGCAGAACTGCTACTATATAATTTAAAGGAGGGTTTTGTAAGTGTTGTCTTTATATATATTTCGTGAGTTATTTATTTACATTTTCTTATAGAGGTAAGCTAACCCATACGTTTTATATCTGGATATTACACCTATTTACGTTCGTATTAATTTTAAAATTATTCACCAAATTGATCATGTTGACTTTATTACTTAGAATAACCAATTATGTTTAAGTTTTTAAATATAAGCTGAATAAAGTACATTTTCCTCATTACAATACCAATTACAACAAAGGCTTATTATTCCAAAAAGACTGTAACATATTTACGAATTCCGTCCGATCACTTAGTTCAATGACTACGATATAGTATCAACATACAGTGGGATGTTTTCATGAATCGTGAATTACAAATAAACAAGTTATAAATCACGTACATTATAAAGATACGTTTTAGTTGCTGGTTGGTGTTGGAACGTGAAGTACATGCATAACTACTTTTTATCAGTCACAGATGTGTACAATGTTTAACTGAAGTTTATATTTTTACACTTGTTGCATTTGTATACCCTCAGTTAGAAGAGTTTAGTGATTTTTACCTGTAATACGGTTGAAACTGAAGAACAAATAATTTAAAACATGAACTTAATTATTTGATAATTATACATAATTAGCCATTGCGTTCAATAAAAATACCTTTATAAGCTTTCATCAACATTTTAAATTAGTGAAAGGTAGCTTTCAAAAAGTATGACCAATGATTTATTTTTAGGTGATTTACAACAATTTTGAGTGAAGACCATGTTGCGTTTACTAATATTATTAATATTGTGGATGGAATAAGTTTTGTGTACTGTGTATTCGTTTTAGTATAACCGTGCTGTAGGGGTTGCAATATTTATAAAAAAATGTTTCAGACAAAACTTATAGGTAAAATTTAGAAGGTTTTGACTTAATTTAAGATGAATTTCACACTGCGACTATTAAGGCAGTTATTACTGTTTTGTCGTTCAATCACCTGTGTTAATAGATAGTATTTTCTAAAAAACTTAAAAATATTATTATTTGTTTATTATTTTGTAAAACCATTGGTACACTTTCACTAATTTTTCATAGAATACAAAAGTTTTTTTATAATAGTTTTATAACTTTAATAGTTTTAAGTATGACGTCCACTTTTCTTTATTATTTAGGCTTCTAAAAACTATAACATATTATTATTCTACGTAGAATTTCAGTTCTTTTTAGTTTATGAAGTTAGAAACTTTATTAATTGTTCTCGATGAGATAGTTTCCAAATTGATTTATTACAATTTGAGAAAACAATTTTTAAATTCCTTGGATGAATAACGAAGGTACTCCAATTAAAGTTGCTTATAGGATCAAGAGTTACCAATATAGAACCCTTAAATTAATAATACAATGATCACCTTGCACACAGCGATTCCGTGAAAAGATACAACAGAGCAAGCAACTCAGCAGATAATAATTAACACATTATTAAAAGTTTTGTTGGAGTTGAACCGGTATTTAGTTAACGTGGTGCAAACAAAGAGCAACTAAATTATCAAAGTAGAACTTGTAGTGTACAATTAAAATACTTATTAATCCAATGCAACTAATATTAACAAAGATTAATTTAAATTAACGTACATTTTTTGATATTTTTTGTCTGAAATAAAATTATAACATGGAGGGAAGCTAGCAAAAGTCTACGCGGTAATTCATCTATTGATTTTTCCACGATAGAATGGTATTCAGTTATTATTTACAGCACAATAAGGTTCACTATGTTAATACGAAGAGAGCCTGTTAAAATTGCATCCACACACTTGGGGGAGAAATCAAAGCCGTATCAGTGACAAGCTTAGGGATTCCGTAGAAATATCCCAGATTGTTCCCTTTGGGATCTCAGATTCCCTTTATCATTGATTAAACTATATAAGGGTCTTCTCTGTACTCTGTTCTTTGGTTTGGGAAAAAAGGAAAACATCAGTTAGTACAGTAAAACAAATACCATAATGTCTACAGTTCCTAAGCCTAAGATCAATACAATTTCTACTAATATATTATGCAAGGATGAATGCTGAACAAATTATTTATAAATCCACACAAATTGAGCTGGTATCTAAACATATAAATAAAATTGAAGTGTCTGTCTGTGACTTCAAAATATTAACTATTTTCTAAGTACATGTGATTATTCAGACATTACCAAAACCAAAACCTAAACACACATTTACAAATGTTTTGTCTGTCTGTCTTTCTGTCTGTTTGTTTAGCCAGGCTCATCTCCGGAATGGCTGGCCTGATTTTGACGAAACTTTCATTAAATTTAGAAGACTTTTCAGAGAATGTGTTAGGCTTCTTTTTATTCATGTTAAAAATATAAATAAACGGTACCAGATAACTGCCACAAACTTTCTCTCAGTTGAAACTTTATACCTTTCCAAGAATAGCATAGGAGGTGGTTATTTAGAATTGCAAAAGTAGGAAAATGTTACCATGGAAAATATTAGATGCATGTAACACACATCCATATTATATTATTATTATTATTTAAACTATTCAAAAGATTTCGAACAAATTTGCACCAAACATGTCAATTAAACCTGTATAGATGCACGAAGAAAGGTTTTGAAAAATTTTGAAAAAACAACCCCCTTTTTGCCAAAAACCCGCAAAAATCAGTTATTATTATTATTATTACCTAAACGATAATTTTTAGAAAGATGCTGTTTTTTGCATATGGTAGGGTACATTAAGGGCTACAAAATAAGCCAAATTTTATCAAAATCGTTAGAGCCGTTTTTGATAAATTTAGATTTTTCTCGTTTTTTAGCCATTTTTAGGAGGTAAAACCCCTTAAAAATCAAAAAATTTTTTAAATGAAAAAACGCCTGGAAATATTCCAGAACTAACTTACATACCAAATTTCATCAAAATCGGACCATTGGTATGGTCTCCAGCTCTGTACACATTCTTACAGACATCACCAAAAAAACACTTTTTTGGGTTCAGGGAGCACCAAAACAAATAATTCCACTAAAAATATTTTTGGGTTCAGGGAGCACCAACACAGATAATTCCACTAAACATTTTTTGGGAGTTCAGGGAGCACCAAAACAGATAATTCCACTAAAAATTCAAATTCGAAAATTTGGACGAAAACAATACTTTTTCAATATACTACGTATAGGGTAACTACGTATAGGGTATAGGAAGAAAGTAAAATAAACGGTACCAGATAACTGCCACATACTTTCTCCCAGTTGAAACTTTATACCTTCAAACAGAGTAGCACAGGAGGTGGTTCCATATTATATTATGTTATTATTATTATTTAAAATATTCGATCAATTTCGAACAAATATGCAATAAACATGTCAATTAGGCCTGTATAGATGCACGAAAAAGGTTTTGAAAAACAACCCCCTTTTTTGGCCAAAAACTCCCAAAAATCAGTTATTATTATTATTATTATTATTACCTAAACGAGAATTTTTAGAAAGATCCGGTTTTTGCATACGGTAGGGTACATTAAGGGCTAGAAATAAGCCAAATTTGATCAAAATCGTTAGAGCCGTTTTTGAGAAATTTTGATTTTTCTCGTTTTTACCATTTTTGGGGGGGTAAAACCCCTTAAAAATCTAAAATTTAAAAAAATGAAAAAACGCCTGGAGATATTCCAGAACTACACCTACATACAAAATTTCATCAAAATCGGACCATGGGTATGGTCTACAGCTCTGTACACATTCTTACAGACATCACAAAAAAAAACACTTTTTTGGGTTCAGGAAGCACCAAAACAAATAATTCCACTAAAACTACTTTTGGGTTCAGGGAGCACCAACACAGATAATTCCACTAAAATTTTTTTGGGGGTTCATGGAGCACCAAAACAGATAATTCCAATAAAAATTCAAATTCGAAAATTTGGACGAAAACAATACTTTCTCCATATTATACTACGTATAGGGTAACTACGTATATAGGGTATAAGGAGAAAGTAAAAAATTAAAACTTATGAACAAAATTAGGGTTTATTGTGGCCAAATGTTGTTGATATTGCGTGCATATTTCCGCCTCTGTTTTACATTTTGTTCAGTTCACAACTACCCCCACCACCCAACTTGTATCCAATTGCTTCTGTCCTAACAATCATCATTTCCGTAAAAACAACACAATATACAATATAATACATTTCACATATGTCATAGCAGGGGTTGGCGAATGGAGCAAGCAGGAGCAGAGAACCTAGTGTAAAATAAAGTAAACATTGGGAATCACTGATTATGTTTCTTTCCGTGGATTTGTACTGTACTCGAATGTCGGAAGAATCCGGAGACCTAAATTGTTGTTGCATCCTTACATCAAACGAGGAATCCGTATTTTGTATGAGGTAGTATTAATTCTTGCGAGCTTTATTAAATACGTTAAGAGGGATATTATAATATATGGAAATATTTGGTGCACAATACAGTAACGTGTGAGGCATATAGATGTTTTGTTTTTACTGAGACAAGGATGGTTCATCAACGTTTATTAGCAGGCTAGTTTCTGGATTAAAGCCAGGCATCAATTGTGTCCCAAGTGTGAAAGGAATCGATAACATTTCACACGGATGATGGTCTTGTGAACGAAGAACAGTGTGTGTTCACACATTCTTACTTTAATTTAAAAAATAAGTTTACTTCATATTTAAAGCATAGTCATATGATACAGCCAACAGTCAAAGGAAACTTTCTATACCTTCCTAATTAGTATAATGAGATGTCATTGGTTAGCTGCTAATCTAGATGTACTAGTAGTTCTGTGAACAGTAGACCTCGCTCGTTGAAATAATAAATGTGGTTTTGAGCTTAGGTTAAAAATAGTGTGCCAGTAAGGAAGTAAGCACAAGGTTTAGCCAGTGAAACATTATTTACAATTCCCGCGATTCCGGGATTTCTAGTTCTCATTTTTATTTCTTTTCTTAAGCTTTAACTGCTAAAGATTTTCTTTTAGAGGCATTGTGTTTTATTTAGGTTAATAATGCGTAAGATAGCTAAAAATATCAAGTTATAGAGGGACAACATACAATTAAATAATATTTACATACTTAAATAACTCAAACTTAACAATGTATCATAAGTTAACTTAAGTTCCATATCATATTCCAATATCAGAAATTATGAAAACAAACGATATTAAAACGTCGTGATGGTGATCTCAACCCATGTACCAACACTTCCCACGGTGTCCTACGGTCATTTTTTTATGTTCTTTATCGCCGCGCCGCAAGGCTTTATTTGTTTCATCTCATTTGGTAATTCAAGTAAAGCTAAGTCAAATACTTTTATGAAATTTACAATGATAATTTACAGGTATACAGTTCAATTCTTTGATTTATCCTCTATACTTTCTTATAATAATATGTCATTTTTGGGCAAATGATATATTCCTAAATTACTATTCGAAACAGGCCTAGTTTTGTTAGCAGTCTTGTAGTAGGAACATAAAAACTGGTGTTTTCAAAATAAGAAATTTAAAATTTATAAATATTTGTATACAATTCTATTTAGAACTAAATTACGAAAGTTTTTTACATTTATGAAAAAAATTACAATAATGTTTACTACTTTTTATGTAGGTTTAAAGTTAAACATTTTCCTTTCGTTACTGAACGTGATTGTTTCTTAAGCTAATAACTTTCTTAATTTTACTTCAATAATTTTTTTTACTGGCATATATGAATTCTTTAAACCTTTATCTACAAAAAGCTATGGAACACTTTTGAATTGGTTTAGAATAAACGTATAATAACATGGTTGAAATGCAAAAACTTGGACGATTTTTAACAAATTCGAAGTTTACGGCCATTTTGTGAGCTTACCGTTAGAGATACGGAAAAAATCAAGAACACAATTTTTTTTTAAATTTAATTTGCTTCTAGCAATATGCTATTCGTTTTTAAATTAGACTGACGGTTAAGCCACAAACTGGCTTTGGAAAAAAGCTTACACTGAGAGAAACTGTCCGGCCACCATTTTAATTTTATTTAAGGGGTTAAAAATGAAAAATGGAAAAAAACCGTATATATAATACAAATATATGGCTCGGCCTAGGAATAAGGAACATTCATGCAAAAAATCATCAAAATCGGTCAAGGCGTTTGGCCGTAATCGTGAGACAGACACACAGACACACAGACGAAATGCCGAACGGTCGAGTTAAAAAGGAGACCTCGCTTACGCTCGGTCAACTAAGTAACTACAAAGTCCTCTACTGTTTACTCTCGAATATGTATGTGACCCCCAAGTAAGGACCACCTAATCTGTAGGGCCGTTGGGGGCTTATTACAAATGGATTATTATTACGCGATAAGAGGGGATTTTAGACTGACAAATTATATGTGTATGTACTTTCTGTTTCTGTTTTGCTTATTGCCTTTACTTGTTATACAAACGAAAACCTTTGAACAGCTTTTAAAGCAGGTAAATTAAATATCGATCTCAAGTAAAAAGGTCGTAAATAAATATTGTAGTCTTAGGCTGGTTACACACTGAGACAGCATTTTGTTGTACAGCACGTGCTTTGGACATTTTGCGTTATTGCTCTCTCAGTGTGCTGATGTATGCAGTGTGCTGGCGAACATTGAGCAACTAGCTGTATCATTCAACCCTGTGTCGATGTCAGTAGTCAAAGATGCGTGAGTCAGGTTCACGTATTCGCAGGTTGATTTGCTCTGAGCGTTTTGTTGCATTGTGTTTTTGTTGCATAGATCTCTACGGTGTTGTAGAGCGCTGTACAGCATTTGTTCTGTCCGTGTGTGGGGTCCCTTTTAAATACATGGAGAGCTAGTATTCAGCAAAACATTTTTCTGTAGAGCACTTGCTTTGAGCAGAATACTCTGTCAGTGTGCGACCGGACTTATACATAAAATGTATGATTTTATGTTACCATTTTTATCGTTATCTACTGGAGGTTCAGTTCCAGTACACGTTTTGTTAAATTTTCAGATTAAACCTACACAAAATCATGAAATTTACATACTCATTTTTGACCTGTTGTTTTTTTATGGATTAGTTCAACTTTTGTATCATTGATTTTTTCAACGAATTTACAAATTTCAGGAACCTGAGAATTATGGCAGATTCTTCCTGAGGGACTCCGTATATTAGTTCAGATCTTAACTTAAGAATGATTATTGATTGAAACTTTATCTTCTAAAAAATTATAACAATATGTTGCTTATTTATGAATACATCATTTATGAAACTTTATCTTCTAAACATTTTAAAAATACGTTGTGCATTTATGAATATATAATTTAAAACTAAAACTTATAATAGTGGTAAGAAGAGCAACGCCAGTAAAAGCACAGAATCATAAAGATTATTAGTTTTTTTAATACTCAGTATTATAAATGTGATGTATCGACTAATATCAGAACCGATGCCAAATGTTCCCCAATGCCTACCGCTAACGATCACTGAAAGTACATTTAACAAATTCAAACCGTTTTAATTAAGTGCATTGTTTGCACAATTAATTGTTCCCACCAGTAAACCGATTACTACTGTGTAGGGGGGAGGTGGCCTGGACTGATGGTTATTCAATTTAAATAAACGATGTGTTCACAAATTAGTGGATGGGTAAATAACAGAAAATCACTGGTTGGTTAGAAAAAATAGTATATTAAGTAAATACTTTAACATTACAAATAGTAAAATGGATAGGAATTACATTGAAAACTAAATATTTAGGCTAAATGAAATCATTAATGGGACGAATAAGCATTCTCGGTATATAAATAACTAAAAAAAAACATGATTCTAAATTTTAAAGGAAAAGTAAAAAGTTATGTTTTGTACTAACGAAGTGAAATTGAAGCCTCATATATACAATTAACTGATAAGCATAACACCAAATTATTGTAGAAATTAATTTATTTACAAATAGGCAGCTATTCAGCACCGTCGTGAGTAGACCTATTTCCCAAATTGTTGGTTGAAACCCTAAAACATGGGCCTATAAACTTAATTTTGGAAATTTGCTCAACTTACGTCAGCGGTTCAGCTGCGTGGTCGAATTATGAATCTGTTCTAAACGTACTCACAAAAATAATACACATTTTTTGTGCTACTTACCAAATTTCATGTGATTTTCCGTTTTACATGTACACTAGGAAATCACGTTCTTGCTTTCTTCACCCTTTCTTCACAATTTGTTTTTATGACCAACACCCTATTTGTATATCTAATTTATTTTTACTAAAGATATCTGTTTAGCATTAAAACCTAAAAGCTCAAATGAAATAACAGTATTAAATAATAAATATATAAAAAAATATATATTTATTTCATGATTTAACCGTATATACAATAAAAGTTAAAAAAGAACCTGCATTTCTTAGGCTTATTATTAAATAAAAAACTAACATAAATTTTGAAATGAGAGCTATTAATGGAAATATAACTGGAAAATAAATAATAGCCTATATTATGTAAACTTCGAAGTGTTAGAATAAGCAGCTGATTCCAGTATCAATAATAAACATCTTCAGACAGCTTCTATACATTTTTAATGGAAAAAGAACATTTACAGAACAAAATTTATAAACCCAGTTTCTAGTTTAAATTATTTTTAAAGTTCAGTATTATTCTCACTAAATTAAAGCCTTACAATTTAGATCGATATATAAAACCGTGAAACATACACAGTTAGTTCACAGTTGACACGTAATTTTACTTACCAGTTCCAATTAAATATGTTGATTGGTGTCTACTCATTAATTATATATAATATCATTACATTAAAGGCCAGACTGAGTAAAATTATTTTCATTGTGTAAAACATTAACATTTTAAAACGTAAATAACACCAAACAAATATGATGGCCAAATTACAGACTCATTTACAGACTTTCAATCACATATAGTTAAAAAGAAGTCGAACAAAAAATAACTCGAAATCACTGTAAATTAAACTAAACAAGGCTCACAATTGCCATCAGTGGAAGTATGTAAATCCCAAGGCAAATATTAAACAATTTAATTAAATGAATTGATATAAAACTATACATTTGAATTATTCTAGGCTTTGACATTTATGAAGTAAAATATTAAATACTGTTTCCTAACGAATGTTTCCAAAACATGAAACAATAAGCAACGCACAACTGTCAAACTGGAATTTGTCATTTTTAATTAAATTTAACACAAAAGTGCTTTCTGTACGAACACAAACTACATGGGACAAGTAAAAAGACCCAGCTAATTGTCAACTTGTGTCATACAAAGACACTCTACCTAATAATTAGAAGCAACGTTGATTATCTTCATGATCTAAAGCAACCGGATATGCTTATAAATTACTATTTTGTCATTGTGACTTACTGCTAGCAATCCTTATGAAGTTTTCCTAATTTAAATCTCACTA
>JAGFPH010004519.1:88891-116357 GCA_018207615.1 Philaenus spumarius | reverse complement strand
TATTATTATTATTATTATTATTATTATTATTATTATTATTATTATTACTGGTTAGAATATATAGTTTTTAGTGAAATGAATTCACCGAGATAAAACCAATGTTCGTTGTGATAAGATGATCGTATTAATACACCAATTTTTTTTTGTAAAAACCAGTTAAATCGTTGTCATTTTATTACATAAAATAATACTACACAATGAATAAGGGGATCTAAATTATTGAACGCCGAAGATAAAATAGAAAGTTCCAGATATTCACAAATATTTGCGTGCTTTCAGATCCAACTTGTCTAGTTTCTGTAGGGAACAGTTGGCAACTCGATTTAATTATAGTTATAACGTTTTAGAGCGATCAGTGTCAATCACGACTAGCAATTCTTATAGCCTGCAGAAATTTAGGTTTCCAAGATTATTCGTTGAAAATTTGAAGAAAAAATTACAGGTTTAAACCATGCGGTATTTATTATCCACTTGATCTATTCGTAATATATTCAACGGCCGAGTTAAACTTTTTCGTCTAAAGACAGATTTAAATGAAATATTACACTTTTATAAAAAATTTTTGTTAACTAATACAGGTAAACTAGTAAACCTCCGTGAAAAATCACAGGTTGATTAATTAGATACACATCAGTAATACATCGTTTAAAAAACAAACTATTTAAAAACAACATTAAAGCCTACTCATCTACTATGCTGACGGGGATTTTAACCTCGGTAAATGTATACAATTATAAGGATTGTAAAACTGTAGGGCCTATTTGTTAAACGTTTTTATTTACATACGTTATTATATATTTAAAGAAAGATAAAAATACTGTCTTTTAATTTCTTTTTATTTCATATTGATAGATCAAATGATTTAAAAGTTATTAATATTATAGTGAAGAAATTAATAATGGAATATGTTTATATATAGGAAGATGTACGAATGTTTCCGAATCTAAACGAATAGGTACCCCTTCTTTAAATTTGTATAAACAAATATATTGATGATAAAAGGTTGTATTTATATACAGTTCATAACCTCAAAGATATTATAATGTATATTATAGCAGACATTAGTTCTATAACTCATATAACAGGTGTCTTAAAAGTCCTACTCCCCCCTTTAACTTTTGCGTTTGTTAAAACAAACAAATATCCTTTGGGGAACGATACTAACTTAGCCCAAAGTATCTTTTGAAGCAATCGGAAATTTTGAGTGTCCTCTAAAAATGGGTGATTTTGGGGGCAACTCAAAATGTTTAAATGGAAGTATGGTTATGTGATACCTCATTTAAAGGTCTATTTAAAACTAGGAAAATGACATAAATAAAATAAAAATCGGACCACCCAAAACAAAATGGCGGCCCTAAACGTGTTGAAATAAATCGACATAAAGTTGTTAATATATCGAAAAGGAAAGGTTTTTAGAAAAAACTTCAAGAGACAAAAAATTTTTGTTTCAGAGAGCTTGACCTAAAAAATTGCTTTCAAATCGATTTCGTAAATTTTAAGTCGACTCCTACATCTTAGAAAATTTTGTAAAACATAAAATTTACAAAATCGATTCGGAACCAATTTGTTAGGTCAAGCTATTTTAAATAAACATTTTTTGCCTCTTGATTTTTTTTTTTAAACTCTTCCTTTTCGAGATATTAGCAACTTTATGTAGATTTATTTTAACACGTTTAGGACCGCCATTTTGTTTTGGATGGTCCGATTTTTATTTTATTTATGTCATTTTCCTAGTCTTAAATAGAGCTTTAAAATGAGGTAACACATTAACATACTTCCCATTTAAAAATTTTTAGTTGCTAACAAAATCACCCATTTTTAGAGGACACTCAAAATTTCCGATTGCTTCAAAAGATACTTTGGACTAAGTTAGTATCTTTCCCAAATGATATTTGTTTGTTTTAACAAACACAAAAGTTAAAGGGGGGAGTGGGACTTTTAAAGACACCTGGTATATTTAAAAAAAAGCATCTTCACAAGAAATTATAACGATTGAAGTTGTAAACACAACCCGTACTTTTACACTGGGTTTTTTTTAAGTACAGTATTACACATGATGGGTGAAATCAGCTGTTATATTACATGTTACTCACGTACTACGTACACTCGCTTTTATAGGAGCTGATTATATTGCTTTTCACCGACATAAAGCACTGTAACCATACTTGACCTGCTGGAGTGTAATCACAAAGCATGGTAGGCATACGAAAACATTATTTATCTATATTTTTTGCTTAAAAATTATACTTATAAATATTTAAGAAAATAACTTAGTTTTAGTAAATTCTTTAAGATGTGAAGGATATAAAGTATGATATATTACAAATATGAGGCTGTATTACGGAAACAACACCGTTGACAAAAGGATTCTGAACCCGACAGTTAGAACATTTCAAGGGGACATTGAATTTTATAATTTCTGAATTCTTAACAGAACTATTAAAACTATTTAGTTAATTTGTTTTTGTTAATAATATATTTGTGTATTAATTTTATAATATTATTCGCATATTTACTATTTTGTTGAGGTGAAACCCTTTAACTCTGTCAAAGCCTAATATTATGTACAAAAAATTGAAATTGTGTTTTCACAAACGAGAAAAAAACTGTGATGCGAAACGACAACGGAGTATAGTAGGACAACGAACTTATAGCAAACTAAATTATGAGCAAACAATATTTCAACGCAAAAATATAATTTCCACAATAGAGACATCTTTAGTGAATGCCAGTTTCTCAATGAACAAGAAGAGGTTACGGCATTTCACACTTTGCACAGGCATCAACTGTGTCATTCATGCATCCGACGTATGCTAACCAACTGACTGCGGACTAATCACCTGATCACGGCTTTACGCACTTGAGAAATATTAAAGCAATTAGGAAGCAAGAGGGAAATATTTAGAATAATATGTCTAATGAAAGTGCTATGTTTAGAAGTTAATGAACCGACTTTAAGTGTTATGCAATATGTACTGTAATGAATTTTTGTAATTATTGTGCGAACGTTTTGCATCTAATATAGTTTAACACTGTTATTGCAGTAAAGACCAAAGTTGCACTATTTCCAGTCAGTTTAGATTTCCTTTAAACCGTAGTGTTCCTAATCCTTTGAACTTGCTACGACTTTGAAATAGAAATGTTTAACAATTCAATTAAAACTTATATAATTAATTAATTATATAAAATTATATAATTACTTTTGTCACAGAGGATGTGCTTTTGTCCAAGATAAATAATTAGACTATGTGTATTTATATTTACTGATAACAACACTTAACGTACTAATTTAGTAAGTCAGGTCGTGTTATAAAAGGTTACAATATGATTCTGTAATTTCAAAACATATTTGAGTATTAGGTTAACAAAATAAAAACAAACAAAAATCAACGAAAAATGCTTACTGTATTACAATTCAATTCTAACATCTGTTGTTACATTTTATAAGTAAAACAGCTAACTTGGACCAAAAACTTATCATAATTTTAGGTTAGGCCGATTTTTACAATGCTCTCTTTATTTACAAACGGATGTTTCTTTCTTTCTTTATTGTTTTGTCCTCTATAGACTCAAAAACTATTCGACCGATTTCACTAAACATTTCACAGTTTATTCTTATCATTGCCAGGCGTGTTTAGACATTACAATTACTACAGTCTAAGGGGTTGAAATGACGTTGCCACCCCTATACAATAAATATAAATTAAACTTACTTCCTAAAAGCTATAAAGCTAGACTTATGTAATATTGTTTTTAAGGGATATAGGGACAAATATATTTTCAATTTGATTTATTTAGTCAAAGGGATGAAATGTTATAACTACTCTTAAAATTAAATATTAATCCTTATACTTACTAAACATTCTTAGTTTTTAAACCCCGGGGCTCAATTTACCTTGGGTTTATGCACACATATCCTAACTTTTTAGTGTTTTATCGAATAATGATGTATGAAAATGAAATTCAAACGTCCTTTCCTGTAATAAACACCTTTAGCACTTACGGCTATCAACGCATCGATAATTTAGAAATGCATTACCAAAGTTACCGGGAAAAAATCGGCAAACAGATTATCAACGTTTGAGTGTAAATGTTCTAAAAGCTCTAATTGCCGATTACGTTCCCGTTGTACAGACGGCTCAATGTGACCTACGCCTTACACGGGCCTAACAGGACGGATTCAAGGAAGCGACTTGTCGTCCGAACCAAACATTGCTTTTTTCCTCCTCGGCTAGATATCTACCGGTCACCGGTCGCCGCTACTGCGCTTCCATTGCCTTCTTTAATTGCCTTTAATTACACTCGGAACACGGCTCCTCAAACGCTATTAACATGTTATCCTATTTTTCATCCTAAACTGATGTAACCTTATTACGCGATCTTCTCAAGTACGAATCCGTTGATGGAATAACTGTAAGTGTAAACCGTTCCGTCAACCTGCAGGAGGTCTTTCGTATTACGTATGGAGTTGAAAGTACGAAATTATTCTGATTAAACGGAAACAGATATTTCGAACTATTTAGAATTATTATGGAGAAGTGGATAGAAAGTTACATTAACTTCTAATCGATTTGTTTCATTGACAAGAACGTGAGAACCGAAGCCAAGCAATATTTGATTTGTCTCATACTCATAATTTTGTGCATTATGCGTTATTGAAATCACAATGCTTTAGAAAGCTATTAAGATTTAGGCAAAATATAATACGTAATGCAACACACTCCATGTTACCAAGTGAAACCACTGCAGTTTTGTCTTTATATTGTAAACTCAAAGAATACTGCAATATATATTTTATTATATTTATTTGAAAGAATACTGAACACGAAAAGTTATAACATAAATTATACGTAGACAAAAGAATTAATAAAACTGTTTTTTTATAACGAGTGTATTTCGTCGACATTTCGGGTCACTCTGAAAATAAAAACAAATTTGTTTATATTTTCTAACAAGCTTATAAGTCTTAAAAGCGTTCTAAAGCAATAGGTCAGACATATCTTATCTTATTAAACGAGCAATTCTTGTAATTTAGAATCAATCATTTTAGCCACGGATCAATTTTTATAATATTAATTATAAGTGATTTTCTACTCACGTCAATGATCCTTGTCTGTTTTTCTCTATCTAAAAAACAATTGCAATTTCGGACTTATCAGTCCATCATCAGGTTATATATAAAAACACTACGAACATAAAATAACATACAAACAACACATATTCACTACGTTTGGAGATCGTAAAAGTTCAATGCGCACTGTCGTATCGCGAACTTGACGTGCACGTCGTTTGGTAAATTAGCACTGACTGACGCTGGGGTAAACAGTACCGTAGGTACTCCCTCCCTGTCTCGTGATTATCGTATCGAATAATAAGTTTGATTTGAATGATTGTTGGTCATTCAATATACTGTTAGGGTCGGACTTTGAAGCTCTGTAAATTTCAAATTCTTCCAATGCGTCTAGAGTGTGTCCTTTTCTACATTTGTGTAGTATACTCAGGTTGGTGTTGATGTCAGTGTAGGAATGGAGATTATTAATAAGATGTTCTGCGTACGTGGATTTTATATTCCTCAGGTTACTGGGTGGTAAATGTTCCTTGAACCTTATGTTAAAAGGACGTCCGGTTTGACCTATGTAGAAGCTAGGGCAGTCGTTACAAGTCAATTTGTAGACGCCAGTTGCGTTATGTTTCTCAACATTAATTTCGGTTTTTGTTTTAAATAGCGATTCTAATTTGTTGTTTGTACGGTAAGTAACTATTGTATTGTTCTTGGCCATTATATTTCTCAGGGTGTGATTGAATATGTTGCCGTACTCACATGATGCGTATTTTACCTTCTTTTTTACTATTATATTTGGCTCTGTAAGTGCTTTGTGTGTTTTTCTATTATGTTTCGCTATTAACTGGTCTACAATAGTAGTCGGAGAGCTTCAAAGTCCGACCCTAACAATATATTGAATGACCAAAAATCATTCAAATCAAACTTATTATTCGATACGATAATCACGAGACAGGGAGGGAGTACCTACGGTACTGTTTACCCCAGCGTCAGTCAGTGCTAATTTACCAAACGACGTGCACGTCAAGTTCGCGATACGACAGTGCGCATTGAACTTTTACGATCTCCAAACGGAGTGAATATGTGTTGTTTGTATGTTATTTTATGTTCGTAGTTGTTTTTATATATAACCTGATGAAGGACTGATAAGTCCGAAATTGCAATTGTTTTTTAGATAGAGAAAAACAGACAAGGATCATTGACGTGAGTAGAAAATGACTTATAATTAATCTTGTAATTTGTTTATAAGTTTATTTCGGGGATCTCGCTAACGGCTCTAACAATTTTGATGAAAATTTGCATATAGGGGTTTTTTGAAGCAGGAATCGAATGCGCTAGGTCTTATGTCTGCAAAAATGCGCATAAACTCGGAAAAATACGTGTAAAATGTAAACTCTGAATTTCTTTTATATACCACCTTTGAAGAGTCGCTAAGTATAAGCGAATAGAAAATATACAAGAATTGCTCGTTTAGTAAGATAAGAATTAACAACCATAAATCATTAACAATGTATCAGGTGGTGTAATTTTCAACTTATTTCTTTATTCAAACACCAAACGTAACTAAAACATTATTTTTGTGCTGTTATTAACCGTTCTGAAACCCTTTTCACCTGTTTCTGCATTCTTTGCATTTCTATACAGGTAATATCAATTATGTAATAATTATAATTATTATTTGTTATTTCTAAAATACATAAACAATATCAAATATGGCCTATTCGTTGGCTAGGTTACATAACCTACATGTATCTACAGAGGTTTTTGGACATCAGGATTCGAATGCGCTAGGTTTTATATCTGCAAAAAAAATCGAATAAAATGTTAGAACTAATTATACCCATGATTTTTTTTTATTATTTAAATAAACAGTTCATATGTACGTAAGATCGAAAAAATTCACATTTATTCAGTATTCGATTCGTATTTACATACATTTTCCTATAAAAAAACAATTTTTAAAAAATACTGAGCTATGCTCGGTCGCCCAGGTACTTCTTTATAAGTCGAAAAGGCAAGCCGATTACATAGGTTTTTACAACCTTTATATTAAAACGAAATTATGTGTAGTTTCTAACAGACTTACAGGTCTACCAAGTATGAAGTCCAGGCGATTAGTACCTTTTTTACACTTTTTAATTTAAAGAATGAATAAGTAACTATACAGAATTTAAATAATTATTATTTTATTTATAATATTTATTATGAAATTCCACCGATTACATAGGGGCCTAATATATTTTTACACCCTGTAAATTAAAACGAAATTATTAATACTTTCTAATAAGCTTATAGGATATTATTGTTTATGTTCGAAATACCGACTATTGTTTATTAAGTAAACTTGTTGAACTTACCGTCCAATAGTCCAATTTTAAACGTCCACTTAACTGCTAAAGTAAACAACGTTATTAAGAAGGATAAACATAACCCGTGCAATAGAGGTTAGGTAAATATTATGATCTAAAAGTCGCCACAAAATTTCGTAATACCATCCAATCTAATGACGCAGTAATCACTAAGGCAGACAAAGGTAATACTACAGTTATAATGAAAAGAAGCGATTATATAAAAAAAAAAAGAGCGTTTTCACTGAATACTCCATTACAGTACTAAGGAAAAACCTAATTGTTTCTCACAACAAGCAAGTAAACACTTCAATAAATGCGTGCAAGACTTTATTAGATAGTGACCTTAAAAAATGTAATAAAATAATTAAACCATTCGCTCCAAAGTTGAGATCGCTGCCAAAAATCCATAAAACTGGACCACTAGTGAACATTAGAACAGCGCCAGCATACAAAATGCCTGTGACGTTAGAGGCAGTAATTCGTAAAAACATAACGTTTAACAATAGTTTCAGTCTCAAAAACAGCCATGACGTCATTTCAAAAATAAAAGATATCCCAATAAAACCCGGATCAACCTTGGTTTCGTTCAATATCACGATTTTTTATACAAATATGGGCGCTCATATGATATTTTTCAAGGGGGGGGGGGGGGCGGCTAGACCGGGGTATGGGGCGTAACACGTTCACTGCTCACATGTGAGCTTGACACTGAACACTATGAGAAGCGGCCGACACACAGTGCATTGCGTCCTTCGTACTCCAATTCCCGTATTGGGAGTATTTTCAATACACAGAGCATTGCAGCTCATGCTGAAACTCTTGTAAAAAATAAAATAAGTATATGTGTTCAGGAAACTATTTCAATATTAAATAGAAATTTAACAGACAACAAAAGGATGGATCACAAAACAATAGAGGAGTTGTCCAATCTGTTGAATACATGCTTGTCACAGAATTATTTCCAATTTAATAATGAATATTATAAACAGAGCAAAGGACTGGTAATGGGCTGCCTTTGTCTATCATAATAGCAGAAATATTTCTAAATTATATGGAGATTAATAATATAATGACAACCAATAACAAGCATTTCAAAAACATAATTTACTATCACAGATATGTCGATGACATTATAGTTTTATATCGAAAGTTTCGCCACATATTTAAATAGCATTCATCCATATTTACAATTCAAAACAGAAATAGAACAAAATAATAGCATAAATTACCTTGACCTCGCCATTTCAAAAGTGACGGGAAAACATTAATTCAAAATATATAGGAAACCCACAAACAGACCGTGCCGTACATAATAGTTCGAACCACCCCCAGTCGCACAAGATGGCTGCGACAGATGGCAGTTTCATTTACAGACTTCGTACAGTACCAATGGCACACAACGATTTCATAGAGGAATATAATATAATTAAGTACATAACTTCACAAAATGGATACGATCCTACCATTGTGGATAAATTGTTGAAGAAACAAGAGATAAAGGTTGCAAAACCTAGGACGAAGACAGATAATAAATACATTTCAGTGCCATACAACCACAGACTACATAACTCACTGAGCAACGCCTTCAGAAAAATAGGGTACATTACCACGTACAGCACGAGAAATAATTTGTCACAAATATTGAATAGAAGTCCAAATACCAACAATAAATTCCAAAAAACAGGGGTATACCATGTGCTGATTGCCCCAAAAAATACATAGGACAGACTGGACGATCATTTTATAAGAGGTTTAAAGAACATCTTCCTCCGGCATTACAATCAGCACAACCTCCGATTCAAAATTTATTGAACACATTATGGAAACAACACACAAATATGATGTAATTGACAAATCTTTGACCATTTTGCATAAGTGCAGCAAAGGGAAGCTTATGAATGCTCTGGGGCAGTATGAGATGTATAAAGCTTTCAAGACGGAGCAAGGTACGCTACCTAAAGATAAACCTAATTTCAATTCCAACCCATTATTCGACTTGGTAATAGACATCGCAGAAGCAAATACAAATAAGAACTAACTATGCTCAAGTGTAACACCGACAGTCTAGCCGTGGACAGTGAACTAACCACATGGTCATTAAAATGTGCGAGCGTGTTATTTGTAATTGTGGACTCGTGTGTATAAGCGTTTTAAGTGTAAAATATGTTTTTATTTTTACTAATCACTAAGGACAATCCTTAACTTGAGAATGGCTGAATAGCCGAAACGGCCGTCGTTGGACGTTTAAAATTGGACCGTAAGTTCAACAAGTTTACTTATAGGATAAACAAGCGTTCTCAGACGAGAGGTCACTTTATGACATATCCAGCTGATTGCGTAGTTTGTTTATACACTGTATATTAAATCAAAATTATTTAACTTCCTAAAAAGCTTATAGGTCTAAACGTTGATAGATATATCAAAACTAAAATAAATCTATTACTGAAATATTATTATCGTATGATATAATAAAACTTAAACAAAGAATATTACAACTAATACTTCTAGTAACTCAAATCGTGCCATCTTCAGTGATGCACAAGCTACAATAATCTAACTATAACTGCATTTTGTTATAGTTTGTATAATAGTTTGTGTACTTTATTGTAACTAACTTTACCTTTTACTCGTCGTGTGACTTCGTTCACCGTATGTTCATGACGCGTTTCGAAACATATGTTTCTTCGTCATTTATAAAAACATTAAAATGTTCACATTAAGCCTAGTCCACACTTGCAAACAGTTGACAATTTTTTAACAGCTATTACTGTAAACAATTGCCTCGTAAATTTAATAAAAAAATAAAAGGTAGGAGGTAAATACGAATTCAACTTAGTCCATGTGTAAAATTAGAAACAAATTTCTTCAATATTCTGTAATTGCGTGGGCCCCAAACGAATAATACATATTACAACACTAAATACAAAATTAGATTATTCGTATACACAAACAGTTGTGGAAATTCGCTTATTTCCACCAGCCCCTGTCCCACACCCCGCTCAGTTTTAAATATTTATTAACATTTATTAAATAAAAAAACTGTGTGCGATCGTGGGACCCCCGTCAGGAACGAAGTTCATCACACCTTTTCTTCAAATCCTAATAAATTAAACACACAATACATTTGGGTTAGGCCTAGACTGATGAACCAACATTTGATTTTTATTGAATGTATTTACAATGAATGGACATTTAACTGTGTTTACCATCATAGTTTTTAGGTTATTATTAATTATACATCTTTATTATAATAACATAAACGTTTGGAAACAGTAATACTTGAGCAAAATATAAAATTATTTTAACTTAATTTTCTAAATTTGTATTACGCAACTTTCCATTTCTTGAATCTACATTACAAAATTGCAATAGTCGGATAATTTAACTCACTTTTGATTGTTAATACCAGCGCTTGACGATAATATCCGAACTACGCCGGACGGAACCAAACGTCTCCTTACTGAAATTGATGAACTAAAACAAATGTTTCTTGAATGTATTTACATTCATTACCATAGCAACCAATTCGATAACGTTTTTTCGTTACGCGTTACATTTTCTATTTGTCAACTCCTACCGCAAGCCGCGTAAAGGAACTTCGATCCAATAAGTATATACAAATATACAAAGAAAAATAATTATAGGATTATAAGTACCTTTCAAATAACTCACGGCTGTTTGATATTACACTTTGTTTAAATCGTTTATAACAATTACTCCACTTCACTTTACTTTAGTCTGGTGAAACATATAGTTTTACTATGGTTTGCTTTTAATTTGATTGTATCCATGCCTACGATATTTAAAATAGATTTTTAATTCAAAAGAGGAAACTACTCAGTGGCATACATTGTAACACATTTCGATTTAAATATATAATTATTTACAACGTTTATTGCAAAAATACTCATATCTTGTGCTTTCTTTTATTCAACTGGTCTACATTGAAATATACACATTGATAGTTATGTGTTAATGTATTTTCTGCGCGCCTTTGTACAGCGAATAATCCGAACACATGTTTTCCTGATAATTAGTAGTGATTAATTAATCTTCTAAGTTGGCAGCTCTGCAATAAGAATGGCAAGCCCCAGTTTAATTTATCATTGCAGGTGCATCCTTAAGCCTTTCGTATTACAGGACTAGTAATCCTCACCAAGGTCTACCGTGTATCAAAATCAACTTCGACGCTACTTGCATTAAGAACTCATTGCATGGTTAAAGGTCAGAAGGGATTGCAAAATATCTCTTACAGAAAATCAAAACCTAAGAAAAGTATTTATTTAAATGAGGTGCTATAATTATAATTAAAGTATGCTAAATTTAAAAATAAAACTATTAACTAAATTAGCGTTGATCAAGGTTAAACCATTTAATAAGTTTTGCGATTTTTTTACCCTACATATTATTTACTTACTAGTAAGATTCCGTGACAAACAACGTGTAGATTAATTTAATATACATGAGAAAAAATATAACTCCAAAATATTAAGTTTAATGTGCTATAAAAGTAATGTAAGCTATATAATAAAATTTAGGCTAAATCACAACGAAGTAAAAATTTGAAAAATGAAAAATAAGGCGATGTAATGTAGCTTCAGAAATATACTGCCCTTAAATATTTTAAAAAAAGAAAAAAAATTTGGAAAATTTAAGGAATAAAAAGTAGGCCTATTAATAACAAAAATAAGCAGTCCTTAAGTATAATGCTAAAAGAAGAAACAATTTTGAAAAAAATAGAACGCCGTAATATAGTTTCATAAGTAAAAAATAATAAAACAAAAATTAGGTGTAGTTAAATTTATTGATAAAAGAAGAAAACAAATTGAAAAAAGAGGATGCAGTAATATAGTTTGAGAAATAAAAATGAATAAAAACAAAAATAAGCCGTCCTTAAATATAGTGATAAAAGAAGAAAAAATAAGAGGACGTCGTAATGTAGTTTGAGAAATAAAAAAAAATAACAAAAATAAGCTGTCCTTAAATAAATTAAACAAATAAAAGATCACTGTGGTGACAAAATCATACTGATTTAAATAAAAACCCGAACCACAAAACAAGGAACAAAAACAATAACTAAACAACTAAATTGTAAGTTATGTTTAATACGTTACCCTTATGTACATTTCGATGACATGATCATCATCCTCAGAGGGTTAAAACCAGGGTTTAAGCCAGCTTCTACCAATATTACAGTGATTGGTTAGAAGATTTTTACCGTGTGAGGGATTGATGTGTCTGAAGGACGACAATCAAAATTTGTATAAGTTGATTTAGTCGTTGCCACGCATTCGGATAACAATAGACTTTAGTCGGTATTGTTGTAGGTAATAGTTTTAGATTTATCTTATTTACAGAATTGCAACTGATATGAGATATTATATTACTGTATTATTTGTAATATGTAGCAACAGATGTTTGAATTAAATTGTAATAAAAAGCTGTTGGTTGTGAAAAATAATCCAAATTTGCTAAGTTGGCTGCTATGGTAATGAATGTAAACAAACACGAGTTGATAAGCATTTGATCCGAACAGCTGTTTTATCAAAATTTCACTATTTTTAAGCTTTAAAATTAAAATTTTGTAAACTCTTTTCATAAGGGGACCTTACACGATCAGTAATACTGAAATTACCTCCAAAAGTATTTCATCATTATTCCTTCATTACTTTTAAACCTTAGCCTACACGATTATTTGGAATGACATTACTTTTCGTCATTACACGTACTTTTTGTGTACTTTGACGAGATGTTGACTAGACTGTGTTTAACAATGAACTGAGTAATGATGAAATACTGATGGCGCACCCTACACGATCATTATTAATGGCATTACCCCCACAACAACCCAGTAATGACGACTTGAAATCAGAAAATTCGGATTCTCGTCATTACTAGGCATCATTACAGTTTTGTCCCCCCTTACACGAGCAGTATTGAAGTCATTTTGATAAGGTAATGACAGTACTGTATTAGTGACCTGTAAGGACCCCTTAAGTGAGCGTCAATGACCATATTTGTCTGTTGATTCTTTAGTCAGGACAGAGCCTCTTATATCATATATACAGGGTCGTCAGTACCAAGTGTTAAAAACTTCGGGAAATGGTTCTATAAGTCAAAATAAAGAGAAAATCAAGAATAATATTTTTTCCGAAAAACTCTTCATTTCCAAGTATCTGCCATTTTGTTTCTTTTACTAAATACTTATTATCTAGAGAACGGTTTGACCGATTGAATTCAAACTTGGGATGAGGTTTAACCTAATAATTATCTATTTTAAGAAAAATAAACGATTATATCCAATTATGCGCTTTAAAATGGCGGCTGCTTGAAAATGTGAAACCTAAACTACTCAAAAACCGTACATGTTAAAAAAAATGGCAAGATACAACTATTTTGTAGCCCTTTTGATTCCCTAACGGATGATGAAACTTTCAAAACAATCGGATGAAGGACAATAGTTAACTTAAAGATAATAACAGCATATATGTACATACAGTATATTGTGTTTACCGTGCTGGTACAAGATGCCGGGTTGAATAAACCAATTATTACACATAACTTAGTTATTATCCTTCATCCGATTGTTTTGACAGTTACACCATCCGATAGGGAATCAAAAGGGCTACAACAAAGATATCTTGACATTTATTGTTAAAATGTACGGTTTTTGAGTAATTATGGTTTGAAATATTCAAACAGCCGCCATTTCGTAACGCATGAGTTTATATAATCGTTTATTCTTCTTAAGATAGATCGTTGTTAGGTTAAACTTCATGCTAAGTTTGATCTCAATCGGTCGAACTGTTCTCTAGATATTATTTATTTAGTAAAAGAAACAAAATGGCAGATATTTGGAAAATGAAACGTTTTTCAAAAAAATATTTTTCTTGATTTTCTCTTTATTTTGACCCAAGAACCATTTCCCGAAGTGTTTAACACTTTGTACTCACCACTCTGTATATATGTAATCCAAGTACCACTCACCGACTCACTCATCACGAAATCTCAAAAACCACCGAACGGATTGGAATGAAATTTGGTATGTAGCTTCCACTAGGGCCCTAGGTGCTCGCTAAGAAAGGTTTTTAAAAAATTCGAAATATTAGGGAGGTTCGGGGGGGGTCAAAGTTAGTAAAAATCCCCAAAAGAAATACATAGTGTAATATATTTATAGATTTTTTTGTTGTTGTTAATATACATCCTTATATATAATTCTGTAAGCAAAATTTTAGATTCAAAATTGTGGGAATTTGGTAAATCGGAGGATGATGGGAGAGGTGTCAAATTAAAGGTATCGATTCAAGGAACGAGGGAAAAATATAAGTTTTTTCTAAAATTAAAAACTAAGGGGTTTTTGAGATCCCCGAAAAACGAAAAATCCCCATAAGAATTTAAAAACATAAAACAGCTGTTCTGCAGTTTACATTAAAACATTTGGTATTAAATAAATAAATTAAAAACATAAAACAGCTGTTCTGTAAAATAATATGTCAGTTAAAGTAAATTATATTTTTAAATAAAATAATCTGCTACTTATTAACCTATAAAAGATACACGTTGACACACACATAGAGAAACCTTATAAGTGTGATTTTTGGAATGTTGTATGGCTGTTCTATTAACTCTTCATACATTTATACTAATATCATAAAGAGGTAAAGTTTGTTTGTTTGTTTGTATGTAAGGGTGTAATCTCTGGCACTACTGAACCGATTGAAAAAATAGATTTATTGATAAAAAGCTACACTTTACCTGAGTAACATAGGCCATAATTCATTTCGATAAAAACCTTTTTTATTTCAATATTTGTAAATTTAGTCGGAAAAAATTCTTAGGTTAGGCCTAGAATGATAAAACAACACATGTATTTACATTTATTACCACACAATAAATTGAATAAAAGAACAGGTAATATATGGCTGTCTGTTCCAATATTTCCATTAACAGCTGATTTCAAAATTTGAAGCAATTATTTTTGAATTTATAGATTTTAGGTTAAAGTTTTAAAGTGTAGACCTGAGCCTTGCTGGTTCTTTTAACCATTATTATAACTGCTGTTATGAAATATAAGAAACAATTTGATTTGAACATTTATCATTATTTATTATCTTAATTTTGAGGTTATTATTATTAATCATATAACTTTATTATAAATAAAACAACATTTGTTTTTAGAAGGTTCCATTGGGGGTTGGCGTGCGGAGCACGCAGGGGTCTCCCATAGTTTAACTTTGATTTGTCTATCCGTGCAAAGCCGGATCGGGCAGCTAGTATATAGATATACAAAAACAACCAACATCCAGACATTATAAAAAGTTCGTCTTGATTGAATTTAATCAACTTAACTCAAAGAATAATCTAGCCAAGGGTTTGTTAAAATATTATACAGACGATGATCGAAATCAGCTGTTTTTTATGTCTAAGGTGGGGTTTACTGTTTACAGCTGTTCAATCACGTAATTTATGTCTTTACAATATTATATTTATGCTATTTTGTAACTCACTCACGAATCTACGGACTACGTACGACACTCGCTTTTAGTTGATTCCTCGAGAAAAATCAAATAAACACAATACTCATCTCTGACCAATAATAAACTTTCGAAACTCGAACTTTACCGGCAACGTTTTTGTATTACAACTGGGTGTATTCATAAGACGAGGTTAACTATGCCCCGCAGCGGACCAACATAAAGGCTTCGCCGCAGACAATAAAATTGACACACTACCACGGGAAACATTTAAATGCTAACATCCGCACAAGAATTCCGTCCGTAACCAAACATACCTTTAGCAATCAAGAGTTCTTTGGTCTGTCTATTTAGTTATTTTTTACCGTAAAAGTTGCTGTCCGCTAATTTTATCCTCTCCTTATAAGCAACATGTTGGAACGATGCACAAAATTATCTACGACTCTGATGTAGATGTAGACGGCAATAATGTAAGAATGTCTTCCTTGATCACCTATTTGGATGAAACATTTATTAAACTCTTCACTAATTGTGCAGATGTTATGGTTGTATATACAGACGATATGGTACGCACACATGATATAAACACTAATATAAACCATGGAATTGTAGAAGTAATTATACATGAAGGTAAGCCATCAACTCCTATAAAAGCGAGTGTACGTACGTCCGTAACAAAATATTTAAGCTCATGCGCATACGAGTGTAAAATGACTAACATATGTGACGATATTGAGCAGCTGTCAACAACAAACCCGTCTTCAGACATATAACAGCTGATTTCGCCCATCGTCTAAAATAATTTAACAACACCTAGCCTAGATTATACTTTGAGGTTATGTTTACAAGTTTACAACTTCAATCAAAACAAACTTTTTATACTATTCCTATATAGATTATGGTTGTTTTTGTATCTTATAAACCTAATGCTATAATATACATTAGGTTTAGGGGGATTCATGCAACCTGTTGTAAATGCTTAATGTGTTAAAATGGGAAACTGCTATTTGAATTTTGAATGAAGGACCCCTTGTGCAAATGTGTTAAAGTGTTATTTGCTAAAGTAAGGTTGACCTTGTTCAGGTTTTGTGAGTTTGTGTGCTTGATCAAATAAATAACTTTTAATTGACACACCAAAGACAAGTAGAAAGGGAAAGTCCTCCTCCCTCATTTAATTGTTCAATTTGATTGTAAATAAAAACACAATTTCGATAATTAATCGATATATTTTATATTTATTTTGTAAAGAAGGATTTCTAATAACAAAAAAAATGACAATAAAAATATGTCCAGGATACGCTGCTGCCTTGTCCCCTCCGAGGTTCCAGAAATTACTGTAGGCCCTACTACCCGAAAAATAATAAATTGAAGAATATTATACCTGAGTAATTTATTACTGGCATAATAATTAATATGAAATGGGTTCATTCATAGGGGTTCTTTTTAGAAAATACGAATTACTTGTTATATTTTTATGTGTTACTGTACTTGGAACATTCTACAGATTGATTTGGTATATAGTTTATTACATTATTTTGATTACATCCCTCTTTTTACAGTTCTTTAGACTGAAACTGTAATACCGTACGCACTTTATAATTTGTGAATTATATTTTAGATAAAATTAGGCCTCATTTTCTGCATTTTCTGGAAACATATTTTGTGTTTTCCTGATCTAGGCTAAATCACTAAAGTTTAGAATATGCCTCTTAACCATATTCTGTAGTTTGTAAAAGAGATTTTATTCCCTACTTACTAAATAATGTATATATTACATTTTTTATATTTATAACAAGATTAGGCCTCTTTTTGGTTCCTTTTTGCTAACATATTTGTGCAAACAAAAAAACAAAATCAAATACACAGAAATGTTCTCTGCACTTTTCTGAACACGAAAATGTATAAATGTACTTTACTAAAATGGTTTAGATAGGTTTTTAGATGAAAATGTGTTCTAGTAGTAAAAATGTGCCTGCCAGTATAGAAATATTCAACTGCCAGATAGAGGGTCAACAAGAAAGTAAAAAAAGAAAGAAAATTATCTCTAACTTCGTCGGATTCCCGGAAATTAAAGATAGGAGAAAATGTTTATTTTCTTTGCTCCATCGTTTCCCCGGTTCCTTCCGAATTCTTTTCTTGGGTTCGAAATTATTATTATTATTATTTACCATCTCAAATAAAACAAGAACAAGAAAAACACAAAATTATAACAAACAACCTGTTTTGTTGATTCAAGCTGAAAACCTCAAATTACCTTCCCCAAGAGTTTTACGACGTTACCACTGGTTTACAGGACCCCAGACCATTGTAAAGTCGAGTGTGTTATCGACTCTAAATAGCACACTTCTGTCAAAAGAGTTTCTCGATTTTACCGCACTTAGGCCTACAACGTTTACAATACTTAACACAGGTTGCATGAATCCCCTAGTATTCTACATTATCGGCTTTGAGGTTTAAAATCATTGAAAATGTATGTATTTTTACAATCCCTTTTGTTCACTTCGTGCTTGACTTAATAAAAAAAAAACAACTTAGGCCTACAAACACAAAACTATATTTTAAACTATCACTATCTTGAAAACTATTGATCTGAATTCTTGCTATTTTAATAGAATCATGCAATTTTGAACTCTTTATAATTTACAAATGTAGGCCTACTGTTAATGAAAGCTTAAGTGAATTTTAAAGTGAAGAATAATATAACAATAAGTTAGTAGGCTAATATAGTTTAATTTGTATAGTTGACATTTTGTTTTTTTTCCCAAAGTTTATTTCGAGTACCTAAAATGTTTAATTGGAGGCTCTGTACATTTATTACCTTGTTGAAAACCCCTAATGTTTACCCAGTTTCATGGAGTTTGTAAACCTTATTAGTTTCTTCTGAAGAAATAAATAACCAAAAAACGGTTAAAAAAATAAATGTAAATTTTCAACGACTTCTAACCTCAAAACAAGTCATATAGCCTACATTAGTTCTACAACACATTAAGCTTAATATTGAAAGTTATATTTTGTACCATGCACATCGAATTAATCTGCACTTAATTTTTAACTGGATCTTTCTAGTTAATAAATTAATCCATTAATAATTAGTTAATTATTGCCAGGTAATGTTAGAACATATGTAGTATTAAGTATGCTAAAAATATGAACTTACCCCAACTTACAAAACATTTCAAGATTAAAGAATAACATATCATTCACGAAGAATGTCTATTAGTAGGTTAGTAATTAATAATGATATTCGTTGCCGCATATATTAGTGTCAACTATTTTGTATGACTACACATTGTAACTCTACTCCATTTTATGAAAGAAACTAGTTAGCCCCGTGAAAAATCACAGGCAGATTAATTAGACGCGCATCAGAAATACAACATGTAAACAAATACTATTTAAAAACAACAGTCTTTATCTAGGCCTACCTAACTATGCTGACAGGGATTTTTAACTCGATAAATGTGTACAACTACTGTATAAGGATTATAAAACTGTAGGCCTATTTGTTAAAAATTTTTATTTATATAGGCTACGTTATTATATATTTAAAGAAAGATAAAAATATTATCTTTTAATTGCTTTTTATTTCATATTGATAGATCAAATGATTTAGAAGTTATTAATATTATAGTGAAGAAAATTAATAATTGAATATATATTTAGTACCAGGAGACCGAGCTAAAGCTCGATTATAAGCAGGGCTATGATTTCAATAACAACACTATTATTGCAAATTTCCGTGAACATCGTTTAGGTTAGGCCTATAACATTAAACAACTAAATAAAGGGTATGTTTATTTAGCAGAAGTATTCGTTGCCATGGTAACTATAAATTGATACAACATCAGGCTTACCTCTAATAAAATACAGTTTAAAAGAAAACAGATGATTATTGTAATGGCATTGAAAACATTTGCTTCAGCTGTGCTTCGTTTAAAAGAAAACAGATGATTATTGTAATGACATTGAAAACATTTGCATCAGCTGTGCTTTGTATTGTTTAAAATGGACAAATTTCACTTTTTAATTTAATAAAAAGACGTAGAAAACGAATTTTCCCAGACTGGTGACCATTTCCAATCGATTTCTCGTGGCCAAAAGCCCCATATAAAATCAAAAATCCTTAGACGGAGATTCCAGATCCATTTAGCAGACAGACCATTTGGATCTTCCATCTTTATCTCTTGCTTTAGAAGATAAGATAATAAAATTATTGTTATACGAAGATGTACGAATGTTTCCGAAGCTAAACGAATATATTTGTTTAGATTTGTATAAACGAATATATTAATGATAAAAGGTTGTATTTATGTACAGTTTATAACCTCAAAGCAAATCTTATAATGTAGGCAATTATAGCACACATTAGTGTTCTATAACTCTTTTTTTTTTAAATCGGTAATTGTTTACTATTACTTTTCCAGAACCAAATCTTCAATCATTGAGATATGTTTCGTATTTATGTATTCTAACAATGATTAAAGGCCTGGAAAATAAATCCAATCCACAAAAATGAGAAAAAAAATACAGCCTGAAGATCTAACTTATAGTCTCTAATCCCAGTATGTTTCAAGGAAATGTTCCCGTATTGAGATATGTTACATATTTATATATTCTAACAATTAATTAACATAATTCAAGACAAGGAAAAAGAAATACGAATGAGTAACTTACTTTAAAAGTCGTCGTCTGATGAAGAACTAGTGTCGCTTGCTGACGGTTTATCACACGCTACTGGAGATTTACTTTCGTCGATGTATAGCCGGCCAATTGCCTTATCCTGTTTACTGTTCTGGCTCTTCAAACATGTTTATTTGCCTATTTCAGTCCATTAGAGATAACGGTTATTGTTTAACTTTAGTTGGGTTGGTTTGCTTGAATAATGGGACTAGATATAGAAGGCCTACTAGGGATTAGTTAAAACTTCAGGCTATTTTTCCCGTTTTTTTTATGGTGAATTTTGTTGTCTGGGCCTTTATTAATGTTAATTCGTATGTTGTTGTATTAACGTTAATGTTATAATACATATATACGAAACATATCTCAATACGGAAAGATTTGGTTCTGACATTGTAACAGTAATCAATTAGCAATATTTCTATTTTATGAAATAAAAACACAAGATGTGTGGCCCTATGGCATACTACCATTGAAGAAACAACACTATAGTGTTGTTTCTTCAATGATACTACTAACCCTTCCCACACATCCACACTATATACCTTTAATATTTCAGTTAGCTACACAGAAGACGAAAGCCGCCAAACGTGCTACTTATTAAAATCAATTCTATTTATAAGACATTTTGGTGCCTTTATTTGTTAACTAAAAAATAGTCCGGAATTTGCTTCTATCCTAACCGTTACACACAATGCAATTCGTAGATAAAACAATGATATAGCCTTTACAAATTTAAGTATTGTACCTATTAACTTAATGTGAGTTTGTGTGGTTCACTAATCTTAGAGATATACAGGGTGATTCAGAACTATGTGGCAATCTTTCGGAAGCTCATTCTATAGCTAAAAATAAGAAAAACGTTCATATATAAACATATAGGCCCGAAAACGCATCGTTTTTCAGATATCCACCTAACCTAACAAAGATCTATCTCAAGAAAAATTATCGATTATATTCAATCATGCGTTTCAAAATGGCGGCTGTTTGAAAGTTTCAAACCTTCTTGAGATAGATAATTGTTAGGTTAAACTTCACGCCAAATTTGAACTAAGTCAGAAATTTCTCTAGATATGAAATTGAATTTTGTAAAAAAATGGCGGATATCTGGAAGACGAAGCGTTTTCGAGTCTATGTTTATATAGACTTTTTTCTTATTTTTAGCTGTGGAATAAGCTTCCGGACATTGCCGGATAGTTCTGAATTACCCAGTATAAAAGACCGATAACTTAATGATTAATTCGGAAATCGTGTAAAGGGAGTTTATTAGGTATAAGTTTGAAAAATATTGAAATTGTTCCATGGATTGTAGCAAGTTTCTTACTGTATCGTTTTAAATGAATTAAGATTGTACTTTCAATATAAAAAAATACAATTGCAAGCCCAAAGATCTAAAAAAAGAACGTGTTACCGTAGGCTAGACGCAGATCTCAACTATAAAGTGAGCTAGTTAAACAAATTGCAAATGTAATTGATAATTTGAAAGTGGCCAGCAAAGCAAGAGAGCGAGAGAGATGATAGTGAATGAAATTGTGTCGGTCAAGGCTGCTTGCAGGGTCCGAGGTCCGCCCATTCAGACCTTCTCAAACAGGTTCTCAGGAATTCGGTTTATTTTGTCATCCACCTCGTTCCTTAACGGACCGTTAATACACAATATTATTGAGACTAATCTCCCCGATTAACATTCAATTCTTTTTGACGTCGTGTTTTTTGTTGTTTTTTTTTCTTCTTTTGAAAATTTGTATAAAGTTTCATGTAGAATACGACAGAACTCGGATTTTCGTAGGTATTGCAGAACGATTTAACTGCGATTTACTGATTCAGATCAAAATATATTATTGTAGTTGGGATAGTCTTAAGTCTAATGTACTTTCGTAAAGCAAATGATAAAACGAAACTAAATTGAGTGCACATATTATGTGCCCGTTAAAGGAAACAGCCTCATAACGATCTATTTAGAAGCTATACAGATATCGCCGTCTTCATAGCTCCGGTAATTCCCAATCATCCTTATTATTATTTCTCAAATGTGTTTTTTTCTTTCTTAATTCTTCATCAAAATTATTTATTCAAGCATCATTTTAAAGCTTATGTTCCCTGCTATTGACACACAGTCTAAAACTCATGTTTTCATTACTAAAATTGATCGAAAAAACTTAAATATTATACTTCATATGGTTCCTAATGAAAGGCGCCATCTATTAACAATCTGTTTAACTAACATGACAGCTGTTATTTAGATGTTTTACATTCTATAAGCAAGTGCAAGTGTAATCTATCACGCAAATCAATCAAATTAAATCAACGTAAAGCGTTACAAATCTTTATAAACTGTTGTCAAATTAAACCAACGTAAATAAATAAACGAAATTTACTTAATTAAATCAATGCATTAAATCAGGTAAGTAGGCCTACTACTAACATGCGAAATATTCGCACGGGTCAGCTTGTAAATTTTGTTGATTTTTTACCTACTCAAAAACGCTTTTTACAGGGTAACAATCTTTGTCCTCTTATAATAAATATAAAGATGGTTGGGAAATCAAAATCTCGTGTTAAAACGGCTATCTATTTTAGTTATTTAGTGATTTTACAAACTCGGTTTGGAAATATGGAAGTAGTTTACTTGAAAATATAAATGAAAATAATAGCACACAGTTTGTATCAATCAGAGAAAGGCGTCGGTTAAAATTCGAACAAATTGGTCTATTGTGATTGTGAAGAATACCAGACATCCCTTGATCCGTATGTATTCCATAGACTTACGTTGAAAATAAATGTTTCATTTCGTGTACAAATACCAAAACCGCATTTTGATTTAAAACTATAATTGTCGCTTTTCGGGATATTTCAGTATTCGTTACTCTCCACAACTCCAAAGTAGCTTTATTTCAAATTACCTACATGTATTAAAATAATGTAAAGGTTTATATATGTATGCATGCGATAGAACGCTGAAATGTGTTTACTAGAGACGCTAAAAATTCACATCCAAAATCCCGTGAATCGCACTTTCATCCAACCACTCTTAGCGTACGTAAATGTATTCGAAAGAGTTTAAAGTAACTACAACTTTCACATCCGTTCCAAATCATAGGCCTACTCGACACTATTTTCAAAAAAAGGTTCTAAAGTCAATCTTCAACCAGAGCTCTACTACTTACAGCTGCTATTTTTATAAACTGTATTATATTCTTATATTGTCCTTGCCCATGCATATTCTAAATCAAAATAAAATTTCCTGAAAAATGCAAATCAGTAACAATTAAACCATCATTATAACATACAGAGTGTTCAGAAAAAGGGTACCAAGAATTCAGGTTGTGATTCCAAACATCAAAATAGGATGAAAAGTTGCTCTAAATATAGGTCCAAAATGCTCCTTTTCCTGTCTAGCAACCATTTTTTTATTTTTATATAAAATAATTTATATCTAGAGAAATGTTTGACTGATTGATTGTGTTCAAACGTGGCATGAAGTTTAAACTAACAATGATTTATCTCGAGAAAAATAAGCGATTATATCAAATCATGCGTTTAAAAATGGCGGTTGTTTAAAAATGTCAAAACTAAATTACTCAAAAACCGTACATTTTAACAAAACATGTCAAGACACCTTTTGATTCCCTATCGGATGATGTAACTGTCAAAACAATCTGACGAAGGAGTAGGTCTTATTAGGATGGCCTAAGTTTTCATCGACAGTAATTCAATATTTTTAAAACTAACAGGTCGTTATAGGACTTAGAATGGCCTAAGTTTTCATCGACAGTAGGCCTATATTTTTAGAATTAACATGTCGTTATGGTTTTATTAAAATATCAATAATTCAGACCAATAGCCCAATGTAGTGAAAATTTAAAATATAGTTTTATGTTTGTAAGCCTAGGTTGTAAGCGACAATAGTTGCATAACTCATATTCAAAAACAACAAACTTGCAGATGTTATAAGAAGTTTGTTTTGATTGAAGTTATAAACTTGTAAACATAACTCCAAAGTATAATCTAGGCTAGGTTATGAAAGTATTACAGATGATGAGAGAAATCAGCTGTTATATGTCAGAAGTTTGGTTTGTTGTTGACAGAGCTACTAAATAACGTAACATGTCTTTAAAATTGTAGTTATTTTCTAGTAAGATCCCGTGAACATAGGCATGACCAGGGGAGGGTGGGTTTGGGGGTTATAACACGCCCCCCCCCCCCTTGTAAAAAATATTTCGCACTTTGTTTACATTAAAATACGCTCTTAAGTAACTTGTTTTCAAAACCTATGCAAATGTCAAACTACAATAAATTATCAATATAATATTGCTAATATTGTTTTTGGTCAAATTGGGCACTGGCACTTTATTTTAATTTTATATAGATGCAGCGTAGTGTATCAAAGTAGCCTATAGTATCTAGAGGCAGCACACGGAGTTTTGTCCGCCACGAATTATTTGCCGTCGCCGTCATATCAACAGTGGCACGAAATAGAATATTGAGCATACATATTGGTCGGAAAAATAAAAGATCGGTTTATTTACCGCTGACGGTAGCTGTGTAGCCGCTAGCTGCCACTCACTCGACCGAATTTCCACCGTCTCCTCCGAAACATTGGCGAACGTGACCAAACGCACGCCAATTTTCCTTATTTTAGTATTTTTTTTCGTAGAATACTATTCTTCAGCCGCGTGTAGAAACCGACTTTCTTAAATAATTGAAAAATGTTTCTTCTAGTTCCTCACATCAGGAAACACAGTGTAGAATACTTCAAAATCTTTTCTTCTTTTATTTATTGATTGGATGAACCCAAATATGTATATTTTTTTGCTTCCTTTTCAATCTGCGATGGAATAACAGTAAAGCGAGAGTTGGTCTCTTTTCATGTCAATAAAACATTAAAATAAATAATATATTACATAACACACTTCGTAATTAATGAACTAGAGTTTAATGAATCACAATAGGAATTTTATACAGCGACGGAAATTTTTTTTCATCACTCCGTACCGAAAGTAGCTACTTTCGATGTCAGCTGGTAGCAACGAAAACGATCGTTTCCCAAGCTCTAATTTAGAGCAAGGGAAAAACGATCAGCTGATTTTCCCTTGCTCTAAATTTGTTTTCCCTTGCTCTCAATTAGTTTTCCATTTGCCCGCTACGCGCTCTGACGTCGCTTTGCCGTTTATTCTTACAATTTTATTTATATCAGCTGTTCTTATTGTTCAACAATGTAAACCGAAAACAGGAATAGGTATAAATGAGTTTTGCTGTGTTGTTATTATAAAAAAATGTTAATTGAGAAATATAATAGTTTGCATTTTACTGAGGTTTCTTCTTCAGCATTGTGTGTATTTTTGCGTCGTGATGAAAAGTACCGTTCATAACTTGTACCGAAAGTGATTTTCCGGCACTTGCTCCAATTATTCCCGTACTCGGCTTCGCCTCGCACGTGAAACTTGGGCGCGCACCGGAAAGTGCCACTTTCGGTACTAGTAATGAAATATACTATACCGCGTGCACACTTTAAATTTTATGATTATCAGCAGCCGACAAAAAAACACCGTGTGTGTTCCAGGCCTATGAGGTTAGAGGCAGCGCACGGAAAGATTGGGGTGGGGGATGAGTCATGGTTGCTATTCTAAATTATTCTAAAATGACCTGGATCACAATTATTAGAAGTGGAAAAGTATATATACCTATATCATTTTAAAGAACTTTTGGGAAGCCTAAATGTGTTATTTTGCATCTTAATTTTTAAAAAATTTCCTTGCGTTTATAATATTTTTATATAAAGTTTTAATATAAAGTTTATACGTTATAATATTTGCTTTGAGGTTATAAATTAATAAAAATACAACCTTTTATCATCAATATATTCATTTCTACAAATTTAAAGAAGAGATATCCACATAAATACCTCAATTCCTTGTACTGCTCGTAGTCCTGTTTTGCAGGACTGCGAGCAGTACAAGGAATTGAGGTATTTATGTAAATATATCCAGTCCAGTAAGGCAAAAAACAAAAATAAATCAAGAGATGTCCATTCGTTTAACTTTGGAAACATTGATACATCTTCCTACAACGTATAAATATAAACATATTAGCTTATTAATTTCTTCATTATAATATTAATAACTTCTAAATCATTTTATATAACAGTATGAAATAAAAAGCAATTTAAAGATAATATGTTTATCTTTATTTTGATATATTATAATGTATATAAATAAACATTTTTAACAAATAGTTCTAAAGTTTTATAAAATCATATCTTAATTTTACAAAGTAATATTTATAATTATCACATTTACCGTGTTAAAAATCCCCTCATTATAGTTAGGTAGGCTTAGGTAAAGTTTGTTGTTTTTAAATAGTATGTAATGGTATAATACAAAGGACGGCGCAATTCTAATTATTGGGGATAGTCGTGTCTATTTCGATCTCTGTCTTACATTAGCTATGTATAGATCACCACTCAATCGCCATTTCCGTGAAAATATCAGAGTTTGCAATAATCTGTTTGCATTGGTTTCGAAATGGGTCACCGCCGGAGTTGGTGAGCGAAGCGGGCAAGGGCGGATCTCTAGTCTATATATATAAAAGCCAAAACCCACTGACTCACTGACCCACTGACTCACTCATCACGATTTCTCAAAAACTACCGAACGGATTGGAATGAAATTTGGTATATAGCTTCCTATAGGGTCATAGGTGCTCACTAAGAAAGGGTTTTAAAAAATTCGAAATTTTAGGGGGGTTTGGGGGGGGATCAAATTTATTAAAAAATTACTTCTTAAAAACTACCGAACGGATTGGAATGAAATTTGGTATGTAGCTTCCTCTAGGGCCATAGGTGCTCACTAAGAAAGGGTTTTAAAAAATTCGAAATTTTAGGGGGGTTTGGGGGGGATCAAATT
>JAGFPH010004519.1:25771-39350 GCA_018207615.1 Philaenus spumarius | reverse complement strand
TAGTTCGAAAGGTCAAGTATCATCTGTGTTAGAACAAAGCACGCTGTAAAATATGAATTTCACGACCAACAGAAAATGATATACAGTTTTAGGAATAGTAATTTAAAAAGGAAACTTGTCTGGGGGATCATTGTTGATGGTAGAGATAATCAATTATGTTTGGTAAACGCCGAAACTTGTCCGAGCGGCTTGTTATGCAGCCGGGAATCGTGAGCGGCGGACAGACGTGTCAATAGCACTCTTTCATCTGTGTTAGTTTATCTTTTGACCACGAACGGTACGTTTTAATATCTTTTATAACTTACGTTAACTAGGTAAAAATATGAAACGTGCTACAAGACACCAAGCAACCAATGTGTATTTAGATAGCAACCGGTGAAATTGTAAGAAATTGTAATTTGTCTTGCCAGCTGTTCTCATCTTTACTCTCATCAAAACAAATGTGTTTTTTGTCGTTAAGCGTTATGTCCCTTAATTCTTCATCAAAATGGATTATTCAAGCATCATTTTAAAGGTTATGTTCCCCGCTGTAAACAAAATATAGACAAACGTCTGAAAATTCATGTTTTCGTTACACAAATTGATTTAAAACTTTTTAATATTATACTTCATATGGTTCCTAATGAAAGGCGCCATCTATTAACAATCTGTTTAACTAACAAGAGAGCTGTTAGATGGTTTACATTCTATATGCAAGTGTAATCTATCAATCAAACTAAATCAACGTAAAGCGTTACAAATCGTTATAAACTGTTGTTTATAAACCAACGTAGCCTAAATAATTAAAAGTAACTAACTGAATTAAATCAACGTATTAAATCAGGTAAGTACGTTGAGAAATTTACGTGCTGGTCAGCTAGCATTATAAATTAAGCCTACATATAATACGATGATCAGTTATTTCGCATTACTGTAAAACTAAATACTGCAAAATTGGTGTGTAAATATTATTATATAATATTTTAAATTATATGCGTAAGGGGTGGTTAATAATATGTAGCCTACTCGTATTTCAGGTGGCTTGCATATTAGTATAATCAAACTTTGTTAGTGAAAAGTTTTAAGTAAAATCTCTAAACTAAAAATGTATGCAAACTATTTTTTTTGCATACATAGTACTGAAAAAGTACGCTTCGAATATCAACAGTGGCCAAAGGCGTAACCAGGACGACCGTATGGAGGGGGTTACATCAACCGGGGGGGTGCATGGACCATTTTTATAAATTAAGATGCAAAATAACACGTTTTAGGCTTCCCAAAAGTACTTTAAAATGATATAGGTATGTATACTTTTCGACTATTAATAACAATTGTGATTTAGGCCCATTTTAGAATAGCAACCATAGGACCATAATGCCTCTAACCCCATAGGACAGGAACACACACGGCGTTTTTTTTTTTGTCGGCTGCGGATTGTCATAAAATTTAAAGTGTGCACGCGGTAAAATTTCCGACGCCGCGCAGTCTAAAATTCTTACTGGGATTCACTAAACTGAAGTGTCTAGTTCATCAATCACGAAGTGTGTTATGTAATATATTATTTCTTTTAATGTTTTATTGGCGATGAAAAGTGAGCAACTCTCGCTTTATTGTTATTCCGTCGCCGATTGAAAAGAAAGCAAAAAATATACATATTTGGGTTCATCCAGTAAATAAATAAAAGAAGAAAAGATTTTGGAGCATTCTACACTGTGTTTCTTGATTTGAGGAACTAGAAGAAACATTTTTCAATTATTTAAGAAAGTCGGTTTCGTCATTTGACGAACTGCACACGCGGCTGAAGTATAGTATTCTACGAAAAAAATACCAAAATAAGGAAAATTGGCGTGCATTTGGTCACATTCGCCACTGCTTCGGCGGAGACGATGGAAAATCCATCGATTGTAGTGGCAGCGAGCGGCTGCACAGATACCGTCAGCGGCAAATAAACAGATCGTTTATTTTTCCAACGAATGTGTATGCTCTAATACTCTCCTTCTCACCACTGTTAATATGACAGCGACGGCAAATAATCTGTGGCGGAAAACGCCGTGTGCTGCCTTTAGAACACTATACTTTGATACACTACACTGCATCTATATAAAATAAAGTGTCCGTGCCCAATTCAATCAAAGATAATGTCAGTAATATATTGATAATTTATTGTAGCTTAACATTTGCATAGGTGTTGAAAACAAGTTAGGTATTTTAGTATTAAACAAAGTCCGAAATATTTTTTCAATGGGGGGGGTTATAACCCCCCCCCCCTGGTTACGCCTAAGACAGTGGCGACCCGAGGTAAAAGCGAGGTAAGTCGCGGGTAACGCTGCGACACGGGGTCGTCGAAAGCGCGCTCCTCAACGTGGGCGTACGCGGCAAATTTGGTGAATATAGTTTTACAAGAGTAAACCGAACCAACAACACAAACTATCTGGCATAAAAGAGTTAGTTTTCGTATCTTCAGTTGCAGTTTTGTCTCCAAGAAGTCGCCCTGCTGAAGCATTGTCCTTCATAACCGAGCGTGGTTACGTAGACACTTTCCCCAACATTTTTGTTGCACTGCGAATATCATTGACTCTCCCAGACTCAGTTGCCTGCGGAGAAAGAAGCTTCTCCAAGTAAAAACTCATAAAAACATATTTGCGTTCAACTTTGAGTCAGGAGCACTTGAGTGGGCTGGCAACATTGGCAATTGAGAATGAACTGTTAATTGAAATAGACACTGACTTGCTGCTTAAGGAGTTTTCAAAAGTAAAAGCCAGGAAAATCCACTTTTAATTACGGGATTTTCTTAGTTTTATTCTAAAGACGCGATTTTTGTAATTTTTTTGCAGTTGAATATCATTATAATTAATTATAAATTTTAATGTAATTATAATTCTTGTTTGTAAGGTTTTGTGTGTTGAAATAAGTTACTTTCTACCATTGTGTAAATATCTACCACATTTTGATAAAAATGCTCTGATTGGTTAGCTGAATTATGAGAGGGAGGGGGAGAGACGCAAAAAAGTGGTTTGCTTACACTTGAAAAATACCTAGGGCCGCCCCTGAATATCAATACGCTTAGATGATCTTAGGTATTTTCATGAAATGCAAATTATTTATAATATTGTTTTTAAATCATGAAACGATTAATGATGTGTTATTACCGTAATAAATGTCACGTTTACAAAGATTGTCGTTGAAGGTACATCGCTTTCCACCTGCACATATCAATGAAGCAAGTCATAATATGTCTGAAAAACTATAAACCGACTGTTATCCTCTAATGATGTTGTTTTTGTTGACAGGCCCGATCAAGACTGGAGGGCGTGCGAACGACGATGGGGATTGGACGAAGCGGTGCGCCAATCTTCACTCTCATTGGTTGCATCCTAACATTCACCGTGAGTGTGACATTGTGAAAATTTCTAGTACTCATTAGGTTTAATGATAGGGTGTCTAACATTGCGTATAGTTGCTGCTGAGAACCAGTTATACACCTGCACTATAAGGGCATTCAAATATTGGGAGTTACTTACCTAAGTGCACTCATTATTAACTTACTGGGCACTCAGCTAAAAAAAGCATTACTTGGGCTTTAGGCACAGGAAGTGTTAGCTGTGTACCTACGTTATAATGAATTCAAATACTGGTTGTTTAAATCAATTTTCTCCATTAATAGGTCTGAACTCCTAATAATTAAACGATAAGCTATTAATTCTTGCGGTGACAATACGCTATGAACATCTTAGCGATTGCTACTTATTGGTACGAATAGAGACTGTATTCAATTTGATGTATACAAACTACGTATACCTATGTGACACTACGTATATATATGATGCAAAATATTGTTAATAACTGCAGCTAATACAAATAATATACAAAGCCATTTCTTTCATACAAACAATAGTGTACCAAAGAAATTTGTATGTTTCTTTTCAATTTTAGTTATAGGTCGTGCCACCGCAGCCCAAACTGACCTGCAGGGTTATTAGCCGGTGTCTTCCTATTTGCGGTCAACTGTAGTTTTATGAGGGGATGATCAAGATCCTGGTGGTGGAAGTGCTTCCAGTTTGCGGTCATGTCTTGCAAATAGGACACAATCAAATTAAAACATCCCTTCTTACAGTAAACAACTTTCTTCTGTCGACATATTTTTGAATATAACTTCAAATGTATTGTTCTATTGGGTGTTTTAAGTCGACTCCTACATCTTAGAAAATTTTGTAAAAAATAAAATTTACGAAATCGATTTGAAAGCAATTTTTTAGGTCAAGCCCTTTGAAATAAACATTTTTTGTCTCTTGAAATGTTTTCTAAAAACTCTTCCTTTTCGAGATATTAGCAGCTTTATGTCGATTTATTTCAACACGTTTAGGGCCGCCATTTTGTTTTGAGTGGTCCGATTTTTATTTTCTTTGTGTCATTTTCCTAGTCTTAAATATACCTTTAAAATGAGGTATCACATGACCATACTTCCCATTTAAAAATTTTTAGTTGCCCCCAAAATCCCCCATTTTTAGGGAACACTCAAAATTTCCGATTTCTTCAAAAGATACTTTGGGCTAAGTTAGTATCGTTCCCTAAAGGATATTTATTTGTTTTAACAAACACAAAAGTTAAAGGGGGGGGGGGAGTGGGACTTTTAAGACACCTGGTATGTGTTCTTGTTATAGAGAGTGTAAGTTAGAAGAACCCTTCAGGCTATATACATTATATAAGTTTTGTTTAGAAATTACAAATAATTTATTTCCGATATACCCTTCCTCCATTTAAACCTTTCCTTTATTTTTGGATCATTGGATTGTTTTTTTAATCGTCTGTGTAGCTGGTTGCTTTCATTAATTTAAAAACATAAGTAGTTCGTAATCCAGGGTTTTGTTAATTTTTTTTATAGACGGTCGGGAAGTTATTACAGGTTTCAAATATGTGACCGCAAATTGGAAAAATATCATTCGGGTAGCTTACGACATTTTTGGGGTGACCGCAAACTGGACGATTTTACCCTTGACCGCTAATAGAACTGACCGCAAATAGGACGAATGTATGAAAAAAGCGACCAGCGAAATAAGCGACCATCTCGGAATGTGCGAAATAAGCGCCCAAACTACCCGGAGTCCCGCCCACCCCCAATGGTAGTAGCATGACTATCTCCTGTAAGACCTATACAGCACGGTGACCGTGGAATTTAGTGTAGTTACTAACGCACACTCAAGTTTCGATATAATTAGAATAAAAAAAAAACTATAGGACTAACCTAAACTGTTTAGTATTAGAATAAAAAAAAAACTAGACGACTAACCTAAACTTTTTAGTCACAGTATGTTGCCGATAACAGTATAATTGTAGGAACCTGCTTGGGGGGTAGTTTTCTGGGGGGTAGTATTTCGCTGGTCTCTAATTTCACTGAAGGGTTGACCTCGCAGGTGCAGGTAGAATTTCGAGATGGGCGCTTATTTCGCTGGGCGATTTTTTCCCGACACCAATAGGACACAACCTATCAGCCACCCGGCCGCAACCGACCCTTTAACTATCCTATTAGCGACGCTTCTGCGAACGCCCTGGTTCAATATTAAAATAAAACTAATTATTAATGTGATATAAGTTACTGAGTCACGAGTTCATATTAATAACAACGATGTGACTAACATTTATGTTTTTGTCCCATTTCAATCGGACATATTTTACAATTTAAAAACATTATAAACTATGAACAAAATACAAAATGTGACGGTATAATAGGCCTACTCAGTGGTATGTTTTCCCCTATAAGAATTCGAAACTGTAAAAGAAAAAATAGTGTGCTTAAGACCACACGTTGGAAGTGATAACTTCTATGACCAATTTATATTTTTTTGTCCGTACTAATATTAGAGGAGGAGGAATAAGGATAAAATAATTTAAAACATTAATGACTTTGCTGACTTTGGTATTTAATATACATATAACACAAATATCATATATATATATACATACATACTATATCTCGAGCGGTGACGGTCGCGAGTTTGATGCTTTTTCCTCTCCCAATAAGAAGTGCTATGTAGTATATTCGCGTTGCGTACATATATATATATATATATATATATATATATAGATACATACTATATCTCGAGCGGTAACGGTCGCGAATTCAATGCTTTTTCCCCAAGCAAAAAGTGCCCAACGCCGCTAAAGAAGTTTTCACTTCAATAAAAAGTATACATTCTATGTTTTAAACATTTAAATTCTATGATTTAAACATATAAACCTGCACTCTCCGATTATCCGATTATAAATACTAGAAATATTGTACTTATTACTATTGTACTTAATAAAGTTTATAATACAAAATTCAAGCAAAATACAAAATGTGACGGTTTAATGCTTAGTGATATATTTTTCCCCTATAAAAATTCGACACTGTAAAATGATAAAAAGTATAAATTCTATGTTTTAAACGTATAAATATAACATGGGACTGAGTACGTAGGTTTGGTGGAGTGCAGTAAACCTAAAATTTAAAATTATTCTTTCTTAAGGGGGGAAAATATACCACTGAGCATTATACCGTCACATTTTGAATTTTGTTTATAGTTTATAACTTTATTAAAACCGTAAAAGATGTGACCGATTGAAATGGGACAAAAACATAAATGAATGTTACATCGTTGTTCTTAATATGAACTCGTGAATCAGTACATCACATTATAATTTTACATTCTTTTATTTTAATATTGAACTAGGGCGTTCACGAAAGCGTCGCTAATAAGATTGTAAGGGTTCGGTTGCGGCTGGATGGCAAATAACCCTACTTGTCAGACGGTTAAGTGCCGAATGCGACCGTGCCTGATGCGACCCAGCAAAAATCGTGGATGTAGCGACCCTGATAGTAGCTTACAGTACCCCATGCGACCCATTATTCCAGAGAAAAATGTTTACGGTGCGTCGTTTTAACTTAATTTACTCCTAGTTTATAAACCCTATGCACGTTTAAGAAACATGTGCAGTCTGCCAGAGCCACATATTAGCCTAGATATCTATCTATTAGCATATCTCTAGTTTCCAGATGCTAACACGGGGAGGTTTGGAGTTGGACTTTAAACAACCATACTTTTTTTATTTTTTATATATTTTTTTAATTTTTGCTTTTTATTATTTTTTTTTTTACTTAAAAAAGAATCAGCGTTATGGCTTTGTCATTACTTAAAATAGCTATATATACAATCAGTTGTAACCTAACCTAACCTAACCTAGACGTGTTGGGTCGCCAGTGGCACTATGACAAATTGGTGGGTCGCTTGCGGCACGGGCCGCATCCGGCACGACACTTGTCAGATTGGGTTGCCTCAAGTTTTGGTAGCACGGCCTATAATCTATATTCCTTTTATTGACTAGCCTCATCGTGAAATGCAGTATTTGCGACTATCTTCACTCTTAAGCTCTACAGCTGCAGGTGATCTGGTTATATTTATGTTACAGAAGAATCATTTCCGAACAATATCTTGAAAATTTCAATGAAAGACATTTCTCAATAAAAAGACCGCCAAGCGTTTCAACTATTTTGTAATTAGACTCATGGATACATTCAAGTGAAAGTACTGAGTCGAAAAAGTTGTACAGAGTCTTGAGTGAAGAGCATCGATAGGTTTTTGGTGATTTTGAGAGAAAGATCATTTTTAATGCGATCAATATTTGTTCAGTTATATATTCATAGCTTTACATAATACGTAGTTGATTTCGCTCTTGCTTTTTTTTATATTTTTTCAGTGATTAACTATAGTTTTACAGTGTATTATTATTTCTCTCCTCTTCTTTTTTTTTTTTTTTGTTAATATTTAATCAAATCTTTTATATTCTTAAAGCATTGCTTTTACAAATTTGTTTATTTCATTTTTTTTTAATAAAAAAATAATCATAGCTTGACGCATTGTTTTTTGCTTTTGTTAAAACGTTTTTTTGGGAGGATTTGAATGTTATTTACATTTAAATCTACACCATTTAATCTAATTATACCTACACTATTCTACCTATTTTGTATCTCTAACTGTAAAAGAGGAAAAATATTTCTTTTCGAACGGACGCATTTTAAGTCCGATTTGGTTCGAATTTGGTGCACATGTTGGTTGTCTACGTCGCTCGGACGAGTTCGTTAGCCAAAAAAATCCAACAACCGGAAGCACGTTTTTGACCGGAAGTTACTATTTTTTTAGATTTTTCTTACGAGAATAAATGTTTTTTAGAGTTTTTTCTACAAAAATAAATGTAGGATGTTATTCTACACATTTTGTTTTTTTACGCTTGGTTCCCCCAAAATCTATCAAAACGTACAATACCATACAAGTACCCGGTTCAAAGCCATTTGATGGATTTTACCGTGGGGTTGGCGTGCGAAGCACGCAATGCATTATGTATTGAAAATACTGTACTCCCAATACGGGGGTTGGCGTTCGAAGCTCTCAATGCACTGTGTATTGAAAATAGTCTCAATATGTGGAATGGCGTGCGAAGCACGCTATGCTTTGTGTATTGGAGATACTTCCAATATACGGAATGGTGTGCGAAGCACGCAATGCTTTGTGTTGAAGAAACTCCTAATATGCGGAATGGCGGGCGAAGCATTTTGCAGCTATTCAGCACCGTCAAGAGTAGTCCTATTTCCAAAATTGTTGGTTGAAACCATAAAACATAGTTATTATACAAATTATATCTGCTAGGATCCATGAAATAAGTTTTAGTACAATTTTAGTACTGAAATAGGTCTCGATAATGGAGGAACTCCGAAACGCGTCGACAAACTTTAGTGAAAGTGTTACGTTAGGATTGGCAGAAAATTGTCATAAAACATAGGCCTATAAACCTAATTTTGGAAATTTGATCAACTCACGTCAGCGGTTCAGCTGCATGGTCGAATTATTTTAACGGGAATACAATTTAATAACCGCGAAATATAATGTCAGAACAAACAGCCATGATTAGTTACAGTAAGACCGACACTCGTGCAAAATTTCATGTACTTTTCAATCTATACTTTTATGGAAACTTCATAGTCAATAATAGCTATTCATAAGTTCGAATGATAGTTTTGTCACCTCTAAATTTTAAGTATTCAGCACCTTCATCATACCGAGATATAAAGAGATCGTCCACGCCAGTACAATATTAAGACACAGATCGCACCTCCAGATAAGCGATAAAATTTCAATCTTCCAGCACATGCCTTTCCTATTTCGTTCGTTTTAAAGAATGCGCCAAAATACGAGACGATAAATACCTTCCAACCGCTGGGAAGTCGTCTCCAGCCGTATAGAGCCTTTCCTTTTATAGATAAAATACAGTTTTAAATCTTTAAATTTGGTAATGAAAGGCGCCAGTGCGGAGGTCGGTTAATTTAGAAACACTGAGGGTTAGACATTCTACGAGTCCTTAGTAAGACTTGACAAACTTGATTTTTTTTTATTTTTTATTGTTCTATCTGGAGTATCAGAAAATTTGCAGTAAAATCAAATTCAAATAATTTTATACTTTTGTTATATTAAATAGTTAAATCAAAAAATGGAATACAAAATATTGAGAAGAAAATATTTATTGCTAACATACAAAAACTAGTTTTATAGGTCTTGAGATTAACTCAATTTAATAAAACTATTAATTAACTGTTTTAGTTAACGTAAGCTGTGTTCTACAAAGTTAGTTAATGCCATTGATAATATTTAAATATTGTGTTGACAGAGATGTAAATCTATTTATTACCACATCAAGTTTAATGCTTTCCTTCCTTTTCGTATTCTTCCGAGAACTACTATCCTACAGAACTCGTAAAGATAATTAAACACAGAGTAAACTGCAACTAAATAACTAATTTAATGGCGACATAAAAAGTTAATTGTTTTATGCCTTCCATGTCTCTAAACGACGGTTAATCTTTTCACAATAAAGTACAATTAAAATGTAGTTAATCGCAGTTGACGGACAACTCGAGTCGTGCCGTCTTGGTTCATTGCGTTTCCTGTTTGCGTTTAGCCGATGGAAGCTGCGCCTAATGATCCCATACGACTGTATAACCGAGTGGGCCACTTCCGATTTTCAATAAATAAGTCCCCACTGCGCGGACAAGGAAAACGTTCGCCCCGGTAAAGTACAAAATTCAAACGTAATGTTCAGTGGTTAAACCTAACTCTTCAATTAATTTTATTAAGACTAGACGGTAACACTGATTCATTGACATTAATTATTAGGCACTTCCCGTAATCGGACCCCCCTCAACCTTATACTTGAAATAAAGCTCTCGACGAGAAACTTTTGGGAAAATTGCCAGAAGTTAACATTTTTTAATTTTGCAAGCACCTTTTGGGCGGGAAAGATTTTTTAGATTTTTTAAATTTTTTCATTTTTTCACTTTGAGCGCCTTTTGTAAGAAAACGGTAAGAGATAGCAAAAAATTTTAAATACGAAAGTTGTAGAAAATTTAATTTCAGACCAACGATTTTTCATCAGCTTTAAGATCCAATCATGCATTTAGCCACTATTCATCCGAGAAGAAAAGCTCCGCAAACGTACTTAAAGCTAGCCGGTTTCACTCATTCACTGACATTAATTATTAGGCACTTCCCGTAATCGGAGCCCCATCAACCTTATACTTGAATTAAAGCTCTCGACGAGAAACTTTGGGGAAAATTGCCAGAATTTAACTTTTTTAAATTTTGGAAACACCTTTTGGGCGGGAAAGATTTTTTCAATTTCTTCATTTTCCCACTTTTGAGCGCATTTAGTAAGAAAACGGTAAGAGATAGCAAAAAATGTTAAATACAAAAGTTGTAGAAAATTAAATTTCAAGAAAGAGATTTTCCGTCAGATTCAAGATCCAATCATCCCTTTAGCTGCTATTAACACGAGAAGGAGCTCCGACAAACAATCCTTAAAATTTCCCATGTTAATCTTATGGAGATAATGTTTAATGAGTTTGAGTCAGCTGCCAAATAAAACAGCTGATTTGTGCTCGGTCACCTATGTACAAACAAGCCAAAGATTAACGAGATTCTTTAGCAAATGTTCCAACTGCGAGCGAAGCGAAGCAGCCATCTGAGGCGGGGTTGGGACGCGAAGCGTCCAGGGGCAGAGCCCCTAGTTAAGATATATAGGTCGAGCAACCCTAACTTGAGATAGCCCAAACAGACCTGCAAGGTTTACAGCAGGGTTTATTAGTCTCCCCAGCGCCGAGGGCAAATTAGTCTCCTCAGCGCCGAGGCCATAAATTATCAAAGGGTCTGCTCAGTGAGCAGAAGTGACGAGGGTTAATATCGTCAATGCCGGGCTCAATGAGTTTAATTGGTGAAGGAGTAAATATTTTTCATATTTTTATTAAACTAAAAATACAATGTTACTTTTGAATTCGAGGAGTTTTAGGTTAGGTTAGGTTAAGTTAGGTTAGGTAATGTCTACAATGAAATGTATGCAAAATCATCTACTATGCTCAGTTGGGCGCACGCCATTACCACAATTCGTTGGTTTTGTGAATTCCAATTCGGCTGTCAAAACTGTCAGATTATGCCAGGCAGCCCGCTCGGCACTGAGGAGACTCGGCGCTGAGGAGACTCGGCGCTGAGGAGACTCGACACTGAGGAGACTCGGCGCTGAGGAGACTCGGCACTGAGGAGACTCGGCGCTGAGGAGACTCGACACTGAGGAGACTCGGCGCTGAGGAGACTCGGCGCTCTGAAGGCGGATTCATCCGCATAATACCCTTTTACAATGCGGCGTTTCCTTGAACGCCCTAGTTCAATATTAAAATAAAACTAATTACAATGTGATATACTGATTCACGAGTTCGTATTAAGGAGAACGACGTAACACACATTTCTTTTTTGTCCCATTTCAATCGGACATCTTTTACGGTTTTAATAAAATTTATAAACTCAAAATAAACCTAAAATAAAAAACTTCCTTTCGGAGCAAAGCTCGTTTTGCAGGCTTGAGACTGCCAAAGGACGCATTAAAAGTGTTTTTGTTTTTATTCATGTTTGGACAATTCCTATTTTTGTAAAATCGTTGCATTTCTTCATTCTTGTTTCATGCTCTGCTCCTCTTGGCGGTATTTTTCCCCGGCTGCTTTTGATATAACTTCTTTCGATCGGCGTTTTGAGTGACATTTTTCGCAGACCAATGTCCTACCAAATTGTATTATGTTCAATATTCAGGAATAAATAGAACATGTAGTCTACAGATTTATTGCAGAAATATCGCTAAGCTTTTGCAATGCCGGGACGAAACAGACCCGTGCAGTCGTTTTCAATATAACTTATCTTTCACCGAATTTTGAAGATAATCTTTTGTAATTTGCAAGAAATCATTCATGAATATCTAAACTATAATTCGTAGATGACAAAAATGCTAAATTATCAATTATGTTTGCTCATTAACAAGACGAAAAACCAAGATAGAAATCAAAAATAAACCCTCCATTAGTAACAACTTAAGTGTATATGTTACGCTCAAACGATGAATCCGGACAATTACCGAAATTTTTACTCCGCGATGTGGAAATAGTGAAATACACACTAGTGGCGCTCTAGTGCCTTACAATTGCAATATTTCTCAAGGTTGACTCCGCCCACTGAATTCGATGCATTTTCCTCGAGTGGTATTTCACAACCTTAATAAATATAACAAGCAATAGTGAACTATGATTGGTAAAATTTCTTTTCAAACTTGTAATTAAGTCAAATTATTTACCGAACAATGAATTATAAAAGAATGATTTGAAATAATTAGAATATTAAGTATCATTTCTATTTAAAAGCCCAAACCTCAGCGCGAAGCACCAAATCATTTCCTATGGTTGTACATTCTGGTCATGATCAAACAAAAAGTGCTTACCAATGGCATAAATTTAATACAAATTTATGTAAAGGAACAGTTTTTCTGTATCAAAATAAATGAAACGCATTTGATTAAATTTGTTATTGCAATAAAAATATTATTTATTTTGCTTCATTGTTGCATTGCCGTCCGATCCTGTTCATCGCCCCCAAGAGAAAAATGCCATAAGTCCGTTATTTTCCAACCAATTTCAAAAACTAAACAACCATTCGATAGGGAATTAAATTTGGTAAAGCAAGTTATTCTTGATATTTTTTGAAATTTTAATGTGCCGCCATTTTGAAAATATTAAAGTCAAGTCAACGTAACTTTTTTCCATGTAGGTAACACTAATGCAAAAGGTTGATACAAATTTGGTATAATTTCGTTTAATAATTTTTTAGGTATGAATTTTTATTAAAAAAAAAACAAATTTTGGTCAGAGTAGGACAACCGAAATGATTTTAGATTTTAGATAGAAATGAACAGTGATTTGGTGATTACTTTAGACCCAGGAACAATCCCAGAAAATATTTGACAAGAGTTACGAATTTAATCCCTATATCTATCCCTCAATTAACAATAACAAAACGAACCAACCCTAACCCACAAAATAAACCACACATGATACAATTACATATACAAATTTGTAGTAAATAAACGGTATCAGGAAACTGACACATACTTTCTCTCTCATACCTTTTTATCCATAGAATAATAATTCAAAATACCAATTTTTTATATTTTTTTATTTTTAAGAGTAATTTTTCCATAAAAT
>JAGFPH010004519.1:0-11394 GCA_018207615.1 Philaenus spumarius | reverse complement strand
CATCATTCACTGCGTTTAGTTCTTAAGGCAGTATGAGATAAATCAAATAAAAAGGCTAGGAGTTAAACTGTTTCATTTATGCTGTTTAAATCTTGTATTTTTCTTAATCACCTATTCTGACTTGTGAATTGTAGGCCTACGTATTATAAAGTCGAGTAAATGCACTTCACATTATTAAGTAAATAGCCTACTTTAAATGTATAAATACAAAAACAAATCAGAAGCTTATAAAGAAAGCACTTGCTTCGAGAAAATCCTTTTTTATTCCTTTTTTATGAATGAAAAGAATCAAATGCTCCCAATTAGGAACAAATTCTTTAAAAAAATAAACTAAACTAATAACTGATTCATCTTTAATGTGACACAACTTGCTATAGGTACAACTTACACCCTTAAAAAGGTGTATAAGCTACATTTAGTTCCTGAAATTAGATATTATAAACTATAACCACGCAGATTTTCCAACATTTGCTTTAATTTGTGAAAAATGATGCATTACATTTCAAGATTAGTGTCATCTCTCATCTGCACTTATAAAAGCCAAATACCATTGACTCATTGACTCATCACAGTTTCTCCAAAACCACGAGGCCTACAAACATGAAATTTGGCACTAATACTCTTTATAGGCTCTAGACGCGCACTAAGAAAGGGTTTCCGAAAATTCGAAATTTTAGGGGAGTTTTGGGGGGGGGTCAAAGTTACTAAATCGCGATTTCTCAAAACCTACCGAACGGATTGGAATGAAATTCGGTATGTAGCTTCCTCTAGGGCCATAGATACTCGCTAAGAAAGGGTTTCAAAAAATTAGAAATTTTAGGGGGGTTGGGGGGGTCAAAATTACAAAATCACGATTTCTCTAAAACCATCGAACGGATTGGAATGAAATTTGGTATGTAGCTTCCCCTAGGGCCCTAGATACTCGCTAAGAAAGGGTTTTAAAAAATTCTAAAATTTAAGGAGTTTTGGGGGTCAGAGTTACTAAAAAGAAACACCGAACGGATTGGAATGAAATTTATTATGTAGCTTCCTCTAGGGTCCTAGGTGCTCGCTAAGAAAGGGTTTTAAAAAAATCGAAATTTTAGCGGAGGTTTGGGGGGGGGGTCAAAGTTACTAAAAATCCCCATAAGAAATACATAGTGTAATATATTTATTGATATAATATATTTTTTGTTAATATACATTTAATTTTGATTTGTCTATCCGTGCAAAGCCGGGTCGGGCCAGCTAGTTATAAAATAAAACAATAGAGAAAATAAATAAAACTCAAGAGCATACGTGTGAAACAAACCTAACCTAAGACATTGTGTAAATAATTTTCCTCCGATAAACTGTTTTCCAGAAATAGTAGTAAATTTCTAAATAAACATATATAGAAATATGGATGGTTCATCATTAGATATCAATTTCAGAAACCTAAAATATTCTCAGTAACTTTAGTTTCTCAGTTTTCTTTTAGTAACTTCTTGGCACTTGAAAATACAGAGTTGTGTTAAGTTCAAACAAACTTACTTGAGATGAAACACATCAGGTAAAACTATACTAATTGTAAACAGGGCTATTCATACCGCTCGAAGTTTTCATAAAGAGCAAAGAATATGTCAACAAATGGCTGTAGATACTTTTAAAAGACATTATTAATTCATTTTATTGTTATATTTGTATATGACTGTTTTAAAACTAGCCTACATGATTATTTAATGTTTTCATACTTACTGAAACCACAACAAAACAATAACTATACCATTTTGTTATACTAACTCAGTAGGTTCAGCCTTGTTTGTACGATAAAATTTCCCCATCTTTACCGGGAGTTTCGTCTTCAGCAACATACAACTGAAGCTGAACATAGAATGGGGAAGCTGATTTTCGTCAATTCTCAACAACTGCTTCCAAATTAACAGATTTAATATTCTTATACCTTAAAATTGTTGTTGCATAATTTAAATTCTGATGCTTAGTTCCGTATCAAATTATTCCTACTGTTAGAAGGTCAATTAGATCTAAATTTGTTTTCTGATAGGACGCAATTTAATTCGTTTTAGTTAGTTGTCACATGATGTGATAATCTTTCTCTTCAGGTATATTTTGATTTTGCTGTAAACCTGTTGCTTATGACCAGAATGACGATATTAGCTAAGAAAGAATTGCGTGACCATAAGACACCTGTGATTCGCCATTTAATCGGCTCAAACTACAGCCTACATTAGATTATTTCTTGGTTAAATTCATACGCCGAACCACAGATAAAAGAAACTATTTAGTTATTCTTTTATCTGTGGCCGAACTGATCTAGCAAAGCCACCCCAGAGTACATAGAGCGCCAAGACGAAGTAAATGAAGTTTGATGATCGCCTCCTCCATATTGTTTTCGGTTTTTCACATTCAGAATAAGCAGTATTATGTTTTTAACGATCACGTCATGAAGAGTTCATTTAATCTGTTTATATTGCATTTCAAGGTTTTCTTACATTGTCAGTGTTACTTAATTGGTGCCCGGTATATTGTACGAGAATTTCAATTTTTTCTTTACTTGTTGATATTTTTGTCCAGCTCTGAACATTGTAACACATTGTAACAGCTCCTTTAATTGTTGGGATTTTTTAATTAGCCCAAAACTAATTATATGTCAATATTTTTCTCGCTTATTGCTGTTATTTTGTTTAGCTTTGACCACTGTATGTCAATCTTTTATTGACTTCTTACTGTTTCTTATTTAGCCCTTGAACATTATTGTCAATGTTTTCTTCTCCTGCTACGATATTTTATTTAGCCCTGAAAAATGTATGTCATATTTTATTGACTTCTTGCTGTTTCTTAATGAACCCTGAAAACTGAACGCCAAGGTTTTATTTGTCGAAAAAAAATCTTTGGTTAGGCCTAGACTGATGTACCAACAAATATTTCTTGAATGTATTTACATTCATTACCATAGCAACCAATTGAATAAAATAACAGATACAACGGCTGTTTGCTCTAACATTTCCATTAACACCTGATTTCAAACTTTGAAGTAATAATTATTTGTATTTCTAACTTTTAGGTTAGTTTTTTATTTAAGTATAGACCTGAGCCTTGCTGGTTCCTTTAACTTTTAGGCCTATTACTTACAACTGCTGTTATAAAATATACGAAATAATTTGATTTGAACATTTAACATTATTTAACATATTAGCTTTGAGGTTATTATTAATCCTACACCTTTATTATAAAGAAAACATAACATGATTTTCCAAGCGGTGGTTATAAAGCGGAGCACGGAGGGGGTTCCCCTAGTCCTAAATATAGACTAGTAATAATTATTATTATTATTGTACGCTACTAGTCTAACTAGTATAAAATTAAAATGTTAAGAGAAAATAAACTGAATCCTTAACAACTACAAAAGAAGGAAAAAATATTATCATTCCTATTCTTAAAATAGCGATACCTGACGTAAATACCCCCTTTACCTCATTTCGTTACTTAAATTCAACTTCGGCTCGCATTAAATGCCAATATATTGAAATCTTGCGAAAATGAAAAAAAAATTTACCTTCACTCTTTATAACTTTTCTCGACGTTTTCGAGTTCTCTGAACACGATAAAGCAATAACAAAATTTGTGTCCGTGTATCTGTATGTGTGACTGTATGTGTGTCTGTGGGCACGATATATGCACTCACAGACGTCGTAGAAAACTTCTGGTGGTGCCAAAATCTTCGCAATTTTAAATCGTGACAGCAGCGTGACGGGAGTTAAAAAAAAACATTACATTTTTGAGTATTTAAAAAAACACGAACCGAAGTCTCGAAAAAGTATTCCATCTTTTTATCTTGATTAGTTTTGAAAGTTTACTTATTTTCTGCCGGCCTTTATTTTTATGGCTACAGGGCTTACGATTCTACAAACCGCTATTAATTCAGCGTATCGAATCGATGTTTGTATAAAACGCTATTAATTTCAGTCATGTAGCGCCCGTGTATCTCGCACAAACTAATTATGCACAGCCCTGTGTACAACTCGCTCGTGTTCTAATTATACAAAACGAAATGGAACCACAAGTAGGAGGAATCATTGTTGTAGAAGAATTTGCTCGATTATAATGTTTGGGCTTTGACAGCAGGGTTCCCGGAAGTGAGTGGGTGATGGGGTTGGGGACCACACAGGTGGATTAAGGTAGGCGTGTTTATGCCTGTGGTCTGTACTGTAGTCTAGACAAAGTAGTCCCTAGTAACACCTTTTGTTATAGAATGTCAAATTAAATTATCTAGCTTGTTCATCCACACATTAACAGCAAGCTTCTTAATCTGGTCAAGCTTTTGTTATTCATGAACACCACTGGACACTATGAGTGAGATTATTAAACCCTTGTTTGCAATACAGATATTTTTAGTGTAATTGTATAAACTTTTCTCTAGAAAATTTTTACTGATTAGTGCAAAGATGGAAAATACCGGGTTTATAGCTTCAACAAAACATTATCGCGTAAATAAAACAAACAGGTTATGCCAACGTTTGTCATATGTAGACTGTTTAAGTGTTTGTTTTGTTGTTTTTAAAACCCTTTGGCTCCCGACCTCCGATGTTTCGGACGTTGTTAGTATGTCCGCTGAATCCCGACGTCCAAAAATTCGGACGTTGCGTGTATTTTCGGTCGTTCAGAAAAATAATCATATAAAATACAAATCATTAGTGAATCTATGTTTATTATATATCAATGGAATCAGAAAGAACTGGCCTATTTAGCTCTATGATCTTTACTTACGTAAAAAATACCTCTATGTTTACTACAAGGAAGATAATTGTGATATACGTGGCTGTGTTTTTGTCATCTGTCAGATGGTAAATAACTTTATTTGTGCGTTGTCTTTGATTATGGCCCATATATTATGTTATAGTACGTGATTGATTTGTAATTTTTAGTTATTTTTATTGTGAATTACGATTATGAAGCTAGTACATTCACTTGTTAGTGACTTGTATATTCTTATGACCATATACGTACAACTAACCGCAGAACTGGTTATGTAGTAGTTAACCTAATTTACAAAAGAACTTAATAACTCTGTCATTTTTCAATATAATGTAATGAAATTTGAGGTCTTTGTTCATTTTTAAGTGTAAAATTATGTTATGAGAAAAAAATTGTTCTAGATATTTTTTCTTGTGTCATTTTCAAGAATAAAGTAAACAAAATTTAAAATTATTTTTTATCCAAGTAAAAATTTTAAATATTTCATATCTAACATGAATTTACACTTATTTTTAAAAGGTACTACCTTATAGAACATTTCAATCCGAACAAAATGTTTAAAAAATCATACAAATTTATCATTAATTAAATTTAATACATATTTTTTTGCGAAACATGTGCTGAATTGAGTCTGGGATTTTATGCAGATACATAACAGATAATGGTTGGGTTTTTTGGAACATATGGAAAATTGGATGTCGGGAACCAAAGGGTTAACTCCCTTAACAATAAATTACCAAAAAAAGGAATAAGTATTTCTAATAACAATAATTTTACAATAAATATAAATTTTCTACTTTGAATAGGTGAACGTACGTTCTGTAACAGCCCGAAGTATGTGTTAATTTTGATTATGGAATTAGGCTTACTCTTTTTATTGTAGCTTCCTGACTATTTATGTAAATAATAAAGAAGGCTTTCGTTGAGTTTAAAATTGTTTTTCTTTGGGTCTGCTCCAGTAAAAGAGAAAGTAGCCGGCGAATCAGCGTTCCCTATAACCATATCTTATCTAATCAGTGCAATTTCTTGTAGCTGAGCGCTTTGACATAGCCTCATTTAAAATCATTTTATAAATCCATCTTTTGCGATTGAGTGCTGATAAAACTGAATATTTTTCATAAAGTTGCGGATACGTCTTGCGATTCTCTTTTTATTATAATTTTTTATTGTGTAAGGAAAAAAGTTCAAACTTGGTACTTAAAGAATGTCTATTACGTGAAAAATGAACAGGGTTTTAAAAAATGTGAAATGCCAAACGGATGCGTACTGTGACTGCGGTTAAAATGAGACCTTGCAAACAGTTTTATGATAAGCAATAAACGAAATTAATGGTTTCAAATTTAACATTGCTCTTGCGGGATAAAAATCCAAGATGACCGCCACTATAGCAGACCCTTAACAATAACTATTTGCAGTGTGATGAAGGTATTACGATTTCGAACCTAGATAGCGTAATAATGAAAAATAATATTTTTCCAACTTACAGTAATTATACAATTAACAAATACAAATCAAACATTAATAGCAATTGTGCTATTATAAAACAACGCAAATCTGATCTTGTAGGTTTGGGAATTCAAAATATAATTTGATAAAAAGGTTGTAAATAGAATATGAATCGAAAACTGTACAATTGCAGATACAATAAAGTTAAGTTTTCAAAGCGGAAAGTTTATAAAGATTTTTGTTTTTTTATCGTTCAGAATAGATATTTACATTTTTAATCAGTAGGAAACTATGGAGAATTTCTGAAAAAATCCTTCAAACTTTTTTACGTTGCAACTTTTTTATGGAATGTTTTCTACACAATTAAACAGCAGTGCTGTATCGTCGAGATTTTCATAGCACTTTTTACGCGGACAATATCAACGACCCTTATTTTTCATTCTTCTATTTGTTTTCCTGATTTCCTTGAACTCCAAATTCTTTTCAGTCCTTAATAAGTCACAAAATAATTTGGATTTATCCTGTACTTTCATCACGATTTCACTTTCCACATAGGCCTACGCCGTTTTATACGAAGAAAACAAATTTCTAAGATACAAACCTAACCTAAAACCCCTTCTATTTTCGCCGCCCTTAAGTCAAAAACCTTTAGAGAAATATAAAACCAAATCGTTAAAAATGTAATTAATACAAACAAAATTCCCACCCTATTGGAGGTGCTCGGTCGGTCAGCGATTCAATTATCAGAGAAATCTTACCACGACCAAGAACCTAATGCGCAATGTTGCGTGTAATTGCCGCTGCAAAGTTTGTCGGACAAAATTTACTTCGTTTCACTTTCGTAGTATACAAGGACCGGGCACCGGCCACCCAACGACCGTCCATTCAGCTCCAGACCTGTTCTCTCCAAACTATCCTTGACCCTGGCTGAACTCTTGTATTTTGTAACGTGGGGCTGCGGGAACGACTCATTGACTGTTAGGAAATAAAACAAACGCTCTCACGCGGTTGTAAAATATGACGCATTGCCCTAAGGCTTCTCAACAACTTCAACACTGGTTTAGAAGTGTATTAAATAATATTATGTCTGCCCATTAACCGTTCGTTTTATCGATCTGTTATACTGCTTAAGTCGATCATCATAAGAAAGTCCAGTTATTCGTTATGGATTGATTTCACTGTGTACTTTGGCCTCCGCCACTTGTTACTCGACTGAGATACAATAGTGGCAAGCTGATTGTATAAACATTTGTTTATTAAAAAGTTTTTTTTCGAAACATACAATTTGTATTGTTTAGAGGAAGAAAACTTGTATAGTATTCATCGCTTGAACGTAACTTGCCCCCGTGGGAAACAAACACAACGCCCAACAGAGAACTAAAATGCGTTGTAGTCAGATTTACTTGTGAATAGTAAAGATTAAAAAACTAATAACTTGGTGCAGAATTATTTACTGTAATAATAAACAACAATAATAATACATAATTAACAATTGTTGGCATAAACATACTAAAACATTAAGAAAAACGTGACACTTTATAAATAATTTATTTAAATTTAATTAATAAACAATTTAAATAAATTGTCTTAGTCAATAATAGGTCTAATATATAATGAACAATTATTATAAGCAAACTAAAAAGTAAAAAAAACCTGAAACTGTTATTATTTACTAGTTTTATAAAGACCAGTAATCTATATCTATATAAATAAAAATGTAAATGTTCGTTTCTTCAAAATCTTAATTCTTCGAAAGTTCTTCGCCGATTGCTTTGAGATTTTTACAGAAAGTTTCATTTGAATACATCGATGTTTTTATCAACTTTTTGAAAAACAACCCCATTGTTAGACGTAAAAACAACACAAACTATACTAAATATTTTAGGGCAATGGGAGCGCCATACTAAATAATAAATAAATATTATGTTTATTGTCGATACAGTAATCAGCCGTTTGCTCTAATATTTCAATTAACAGATGATTTCAAACTTTGAAGCAATAATTATTATTTGTATTTTTAACTTTTAGGCTAGGTTTTTATTAAAGTGTAGACCTAAGCCTTGCTGGTTCTTTTAACCTGTATTAAAAAACTGCTGTTATAAAATACACGAAATAATTTGATTTGGACATTTAACATTATTTACCAGCTTAGCTTTGAGAATATTATTAATCCTACACCTTTATTACAAAGAAAATATAACATATGCGAATAGAAGGTTCCTACGGGGTTGTAGTATGGGGTAATCCGCTATAAAAAAAAAAATGAAATGCTATATATATCCCCTATATAGTAGGCCTACTAGATAAAAATGAAATGCTGTTCGTTAGTGGAGCACACCACTTGAGAACAGCTGGACTAATTTGGATTTTTTTTAAATGTTCGTAATAGTCCGAATTACGTTTTTATGGAGCAAAAAATGTTAAAAGTTTCCCGAAAATTTTTCAAATTTGGGAGAAACTGAACATCCTTTTTTCCGTGGGATTTTTGTATGAACTCAAGACCATAACTCACGAAAACAGCTGTTCGGATAAAAAGCTTAGCAACACATGTTTGTTTACATTCATTGGCATAGCAACTTTACTTAGCAAATTGATAGTCAGTTTATTACTCTTCAAAACCAATAGCTTTTTACTTTCTCCACCCTATACGTAGTATATGGAGAAAGTATTGTTTTCGTAAAAATGTTCGAATTTGAATTTTCAGTTGAATTATCTGTTTTGGTGCTCCCAGAACCCCAAAAAATGGTTTAGTGCAATTATCTGTGTTGGTGCTCCCTGAACCCAAAAATATTTTTAGTGGAATTTTTTGTTTTGGTGCTCTTTGAACCCAAAAAAGTGTTTTTAGAGTGGTGTCTGTCTGTCAGTCTGTCAGTATGTATACACGACCAGAGAGGACACTATTGGTCCGATTTTCATGAAATTTGGTATGTAGGTACTAAACCCTAATATCTGCAGGCGTTTTTTTCATTTTTTGGAATTTTTAATTTTTAAGGGTAATTTACCCCTAAAAACACATAAAAACCGACAAAAATGCAAATTTCTCAAAAACGGCTCTAACGATTTTGATCAAATTTTCAGTATTTATAGTGCTTAAGATGCCAAACAAAATGACACCACCCGCTTTTATCAAAACTTCGGCGTTTTATAACTATGTGGAAATGTTTAAAAATAAACAAGTTTATGTTGTCAATCTAACATCGCCGCGGCGGCCGCACGGGGTAGCACCATGGTAGCGATCACGGCCAGTAATTCAAAGGTCGCGCGATCGAATCCCGCCTAGGACAATAATTTTTTTATACGATTGACGTAGGTAGAATATTATTTTTTGTTTTGTTCTAAAAAGTAATAAATAAAGTGATAGAAAACAATATTATTTTGACTACAGTAAGTTGGGAGAAAGTTTGTGTCAGTTAACTGATACCGTTTATTTAGGTTATATTTAAAAAGTAAAAACAAACACCAACGAAAAATGCTTACTGTATTGTAATTCAATCGAAACATCGGTTGTTACATATCTATATATTTGGAGATATGCTGTTTAAAATATTGTTTATATAAAATATATCTTATCTATTAATTCTTTAATACTTTTCAAATCATATTTTCGCTTTCAAAAATAATAATAAACAAATTATTTGACACCATGCATAACCATAAACATACACATGAGTTTAAACATAATTATATTGAAAACTAAACAAACTGAATGAAACTAAAAACCATTAAAAGATAATATTTGTATCTTTATTTTGATATATAATTGTACATTTAAATACTGAACAGTATCTTATACTACTGTATATCTGTACATAAAAATCCATTGTCACGGTGTTTTGTCCGCGATGAACTCCGGAACTACTCAACCGATCTTAATAAATTTTATTTCAAAATGTATGCTTTATTCTAACAGGATAGTTTTCATCCCGATTTAAGGGGTTGATACTCCTATAAAATATATACAAATTAAACTGACTTCATACAAGCTATAAACCCAAAATTATGTACTATATTATTTTTAAGGAAATACAAAACTATTTGCAATTTGATTGCTTAAGTCAAAGGGATGAAATGCAATAACTACCCTTAAAATTACATCAAGCAATAGCGAAGCATTACCGTGTCCTCTAGTAATACACAATTAACAGTTAGTTTAAACAAACGAAAAAATATATACGAACAAAACATAACATTGTTGTGAATTCAGATATTTTAACAAAAATAACTTAAAACCTATTACACAAAAGTGTAACTATAAATTAAAATTAGATAAAATTATAGATAAAACTTTATAAATTAAATTAAAACAAAAATAATACAGTACCGGTATATTTAAAACTGTTATACCTTTTGTTTTTATAATTATATACTGGTAGTGCTTGTGCTAGTAATTTGAATGTTTATGTTCTGTATGCTTGTTTGTTTCGGGAATCGACAGCGAGTCAACCCCTCTCAATCTGAAACTGTGCGGGGTGTTTTTTGTTTGTTTTTTTTTCAATGGTAATATTCCAGAAGCTTTTGCTTTTATTTTCATTTTGTATACAACAAGAAGTGCGACCCATGAGGTCCACATGATAAATTTCGCAGTATGACATATCATAATATTATTGATATTTTTTTACCTAGAACCACGTGAAATAGAATCTAAATTATGTGCCCCCAAATAAAAAGGAAAAGCCTGTTGTAGGGGACCATCAATGAATGTTTAACACAATTTGTCAAAAACAAAAGGGGACATTTACAGCAGCTCCACTGAAAAAGAAATTATACATAAAACAACTAAAAAAAAGTTGGAATTTAAACGTAATTACAAATTATTAAACTTTTTACATACTTAGGAAACAATTTTGAATGTGCAAACAAATAATCAGTTATTAACAACCAAGTCCTAACTAAATTATTAAGAAACCTCGACAGAGACCCTGCCTCCTTCACACCAGCAGGAAGAGATTTAGGCCTTTATTAGGCATTGCAGCTCGTGCTTGTAAATCGTCAGCATCTCTCTGCTTAAAATTGCAGTATTTGTTCACTAGTTCATTAGAGCTATGTTAACAATGTTTATATCTTAAAGTCTTAAAATCAATCAAAGATGCTAGGTAGGCCTACAATTTCGACAAAGTCGGTAATTTCTCGCTTTTACCGCTACCTATAGTTAAGCGCTGCAAGGATTTTTCGCAAAGCTCGCATGCCGTTGATTTATCTAACAAGCAAACACTC
>JAGFPH010004518.1:107557-117767 GCA_018207615.1 Philaenus spumarius | reverse complement strand
CTTGTCTTTGCTTCAGACCTATTTATTGTTAGGCCTATAGATAACTCAGGTTTTTTGCGGTTATTTTTAATATGGATGATATAACGACTTATAATTGGTAAATTTACGTTTTTGTGTGTCTGGAAATGGTGAAAATCTTGGCCATTTCATAGTTTAATATACGTTGTAGAAATCTACCGCTAGGTGTCGCGCCAGTGTTTCTTTTGATTTAAATGGAATTCCTAAATTTATTTTATTTTGTACAGATTTATTTCTCAACATCATTTTGAATTGTTATAATATCCCCTTTCTTATTTTTCCTGAAAATACTGTGATAAATGGGATTTTCAGGGAACTAACACACAATGAAAAATGAGGTTGATTCCTTATGATTAATGTGAATTTATATGCAGTAAATATGTTTTCATTCAACACTTCATGACTTGGTTAATGTTTCCCATAAGGTCATTGACCTTTCGGTGCTTAGCTGACCTGTAACAATTGCAGCAAGTTATCATTTGTATATACTTATATCGTTTTAATGTGTTTATGTGGTATGGTCCTTTTATTTGTTTGTCCTTTAGATTGCTAACATAATAAGTTGAATGTCCGATAATTTGATTTATTTTGGATGGCCCATTAAATATTTCAAATAGTTTATGTGTCTCTCCGTCTATTGCATTTGATAATTGAAAGTTTTTTATTAATACTAAATCGTTGATTTTAAAAGTTGTCGTTTTTGAATTTTGATTAAATTTTGTTTTTCTAATGGTTTCAGATTGTTATTTTCTTCCAAAGCGTAACTTATTATTACTTCATTTAATTCTTCACCGTTGTCTTTGTTCCCTTCTTGAATATCCTTACAATTCACTTCATTTACATTTATTATTTTATTTATTTTATTTTCACATTCATTATTGTGAATCTCTGTATTTCCTTTCATAATATAGCATAAAATTCCTTCTTTTTTTTCATCTTCAAACTTTAGTATTCGTATCTCACTATTCGCCTTTATTTTCAGCGTCAACATCATAAAGTTTAACTCCATCTCTAATATTCTCATCAAGTCGATCCCTATAATTAAATTTCTTATTAAATTTGGTACAATTAACGCTTGTATCCAGATCTTTTCGCCTCCTATCGTGATTTGTAACATAATTATCTTCGAAACTCTACGTGTTTTAGAGCCGACAGCAGTGGTGATCTGTACGTTAGTCCTTGGAAGTTCTTCATAATTTTCAAGATGTTTTTTGTTGTCCTGAAACCATTGTTCTGCTAAACAACTGACGTTAGATCCAGTGTCAATTAATGCCTTAACATGAATTCCTCCTATTATAATCAATTTCTGGAAATTTTAATATATTTGTGGTGGTTTCGGTTGCTAGATAGTTGTTATCTTCATTTATTAGAAAATTCCTGTCACAAAACATATTGCTTATAATAATAAGATGACTGGGTACATATAATAGTTTATTATTTGACGTGATTGCCCTACTTGCTCCGAGGTCCTGACGCAGCACAGAATTGATGTTATTAAGGGTTGGTGAGATGAAAGTCGTGAAGTGATGACTCTCTGGGCTGGTGACATATACTGTGCTCAGCAGTTTTTCTGCTGAGTCACGGTGCTCGTAGGGTTTGGTTCAGGTTGATTTGAGGGTTGTACGTTTTCGGCAATTGCATGACAAACATTGATTTGTTCTGGAGTCGGGTAAGTTTGATTTCGAGGTGCAGTGGTTCGGGTTGTTTCCTGCGGTGGTCTCTCCTGATCATGGATTGGTTTCCTCGGTTTGTTTGAGGATGAAATTGTGGAGCTGGAAAGGTATGGAGGTCGATGAGTGTGTTGGTATTGTCCATACGTGTTTCGTGAGAAATTTGTGAATCCATTTTGAGGTCGCAAGTTTTGTTGATGGTACGGTGGTCCTTGATTTGGTTGAAATGGTGGCTGTCGGAAATGAAATTGATTTGATGGTCCGGGTCGCTGTTCTCTACCCATGAAACGGTTTCGAAAAGGAGGTGATGTGTTTCCTTGCTGACGACTTCTTTCTCTATTATACGCATCCTTGAGATCTTCTCGTTGGAGTAGTAATTCGAAATCGAGAATATTGTCAATCCTCTGCACTCTCCTTGCATCCTGGACTATTTCTTCAAAATGTTCAGATAGACACGTAACTATTTCGTCTTCTGACATTGGTGGTTGGATTGCATTTAGAGTTATTACTCTTTCAGTGAAATACTCGGATCGATTGAGTTTTCCTTGTGGTTGATATTTTTCTGTTTCAAGTCGGTGACGGATTCCTCTCTGTACTTCTCTACTCCAATATTTACGTTCGAAGACCTCTCGAAAATCTTCCCAACATCGTATATCATTCTTGGCCAGAGAAAACCATCTGGCTGCATGTCCTTCTAGACATAATTCTATTGTGTCAATCAGCTGATTGATTTGGTCTGAGCCGTTGTTTACAGTGGTCTTTCTTTCAACTAATTTCTGTATCCGTCGTAGTAGTTCAGTTGGGTTATGTTCCCTCCCGTGGAACTTCGGGATACTATTGTCCAACATGTTATTTGTAGCGCCTCCACAGGTCACATGGATTGTTGACGGTAAAGTAGAATGGCTTCTTTGTATCTTCTCTTCCAAGATCTTGAATTTAATATTGTTGTTATTTACGAGCTGTTCTATTCGGTCGATCTTTTGACCTTGCTCCTCACTAGTCTCCTTGTTTTTAGTTATGTCCTCCTGCAATGATGTTCTTACAAGGTTACATTCCGCTCGGATCTTTATAGTAGCCTCTTCTTTGGTCTGTTGGTTTAGTTCAATCATGTCGATCTTTATTTGTTCCATCTTTGATCGAAAATCCTCCCTAAAATTTTCTAATTTCTCGTTTTGAGCTTCCAAAAGTTTGTTCTGGAACTCAAAACGCTGGTTGAGTCGTGCTTCTTGTGATTCAAAGCGTTTATTTAGCTGACTGAGCTCTTGTTTAATTCCTTGGTTGTATTGGTTAAACTCTTGCTTTTGTTGGTTAAACTCTTGCTTTAGCTCTTGCTTTAGTTGGCTCAAAAATAGAAATAATGATTCATTCATAGCTTGACTCGTCGACTCTTGGTTAACCTCAATAGTACTCATGGTTTCAGACTCCTCTTCTATATTGATTGTGGGTTGGTCAGTTTCTTCTGGGAGCCGCGACCCTTCCTGTGAGACGCCCCTCCTGTGTTCTTCATGGTTCGTGATCACGTATTCGTTACGTTGGGATGAAGTTATATCTGGCAACCCTTCTGACTCAATTGCCTTTTGAGTCTTCGTTATTTGCCTTCTAAGGTTATAATTAAGTTGTCGATCCATTTTCTCTAATTCTCTAAATTATACAATACACAAAATTATCTTAAAACTAATAAATTGTTCATTTAATATAAGAGAAGTTATTTAAGCTTCCTTGAGATAAGCCAACACGTTGGGCGCCATTTTGAAATATACATTAATTCTTCAATATCAATATTTTATTCAAAATATTAAAATTTATAAACTACACATTATGGTGCTCTTTCGTAAAGAATAGTAAAATGTCTTAGTAATAACAATAATAATTTAAAAAATTATACAGATAAATAAAGCAGCATTTGGTTACAATAATGGAATTATTTATTGATATTCATACAAAATATTTTATGAATAAACTTTATAAAAAAAAAGAAAAATCCTTTTCTTGATTTATATAAATCTTATTTAATGAAACTATTTATGTAGCAAAGAGATTAAATTGGTACACATAACATATTATAAATCCAAATTGGTACACATAACATATTATAAATCCAAATAATAATTAGGGCTATTTATGGCTCCTTAGAATGTCTTTCATTTAATAAATGTCTATTTCTTCTATTATCAGAACTGCTTGTTGTAATTATTAATTATAAAAGAAAAATTGGTACATATTAAACATGATATAAAATGAAATTAATTGTCTATATGAGTCTCTTTCTCGGGGTTAAGGTAAGAGCGGCTTATCTCAAGGAAGTAGGGATTTCAAGCCTAAAATTAGCATAAAATAAATCAATGAAATAAAAGTTATTGTTTGGTTAATTGGTGAATGATTGGGGAAATAATTGTTCATTGTAACAATCACTTTGGGTACACATTGAAAAGTTTATATTAAAATATTCTGTTACTTTAACAGATAAAATTGATATTCACTAATGTTTGTAATTGTTTTTCTTTTTTTAATATAAGATCTGCATACTAGGCTATTAGTTATGACAAAGTAATTCAAATCAATTAAATTAGGTCTCACCCAATTGGTTCTGAGGTTATGCCTTTATCTTAGGTTTGACTGAGATATTATTAATCACTTTATATAAAAATCACTTTCACTTGATTGCTGAAACTTTCTGATATACTTTGGATTGATATTAGTATTTTTTTTTTCTTTTTGGAAAAATCTACCTTAAAATTATTTAATACAGAGGCCTATCCATCCAGTCTGGGGTCTTATTCAACAATCCATATTTTTTTTTCTTTGTAGTACTGAAGCTATGCAAAGAGATATCCTATTGAATCCACTGCTTCTTGTTCTTCTTATATGGGGAGATGAAATGGTATATTATGACCCTATTACACAAAACTAAACTTTTAATAGTTACATTTACATTTACTGAATTTACTATTATTAAAATTATTGTTTAAAACATACTATTGGATTTAAATAACTTCTCTTGCATTATTTAATCCTTACAAATTAACATACATAGCATGACTTCTAATATTATTTAAGATTCCAATCATATGTTGGCCTAAGCCAATCAGAATCGTGTACCAATTTCAATTTCTATTTCTATGGTACTAAAACGTTCTCTTCAGACTTTTATTTTTTTTATTTTTTTTTTAGACTATTTCTGTAATATTTTAATATTCTCGGTCATATTTTAAGTGAGATAAAGTGTGTATACATATGTGATCTATCCATAGGCCATATTTATTCCATTCGTACTTGTCTGGTATTTTCATAGTTAATGAAATTCTATCGCTGTTTCTGTTCACGGCCTATAAAAGGTATTGTGACATTCTCGTCTTATTTCGATTGAATTCTATTTATCTCTTGCCTTTGCTTCAGACCTATTTATTATTAGGCCTCTAGATAACTCAGGTTTTTTACGGTTATTTTTAATATGGATGATATAACGACTTATAATTGGTGAATTTACATTTTTGTGTGACTGGAAATGGTGAAAATCTAGGCCATGATTTAAATGGAATTCCTAAATTAATTTTATTTTGTACAGATTTATTTCTCAACATCATTTTGAATTGTTATAGGATTCATCGAGAACCATGCAATTGTTATATCCCAAATTTTAATGAAATAAAAAAAGGCATTAATAAAATAATACTCGAGTTTTCCTAATCTCCTGATCATTACTTATTAAAGTTGAGTTGAATTAATTAATTAAAGTTGAGTTGACACGTATGTCTGCTTTACGACAGCAGATTTATTACAAATAGGTAAGGTTCTTAAAGCATAATATTCAAGCATTGACGGATAATAATATTTTGCAGATTATTACTTTTCAAGCTCACTGAAGAAGACGACTTTTTTTGATGAAACGTGTTTGATTATTAAACGTATGTGTTTGAGAATTAGTGTATTGTCATTGTATGTTTAAACAATTCCCTCTCACTCGCAAGGACAAAGTTTATTAATACGAACTTATTATGTTCAAAACCGCTACCAACAACTGCAGATTTTTAAGATATTCATTAGGCCTATATAACACGAATTATTGTGTTAGAGATCACCGACCAGAATGTCACGAGTTTAAATAAATCTTTATCCACCCTAACCTTTGAAAATAATTTGGTTTACGTTTTTAGTATTCAATATTAAATCAAAAAATAATGTAATAATTTGGGCTTGATTAGTTTTACGTTCCTAATGCATAGTGGTTTACGAAGATATGCGTATGGCGGCAGCTTATTCTAAATCAATGAAACAACACTGGTCTAAAAATTAAAATAATTCGACCACGCAGCTGGACCGCTGACGTGAGTTGAGCAAATTTCCAAAATTAAGTTTATATGCCTATGTTTTAGGGTTTCAACCAACAATTTGAGAAATAAGTCTACTGACGAAGGTGTTGAACAGCTGTTTGTGTGTACGCAATATATTAGTAGAGTTTGTTTGCGCCTAGTGGCATCGCGAGTTTGCACCACTTGGCTTTGAACCGGGTACTTTTATGGTATTTTACGTTTTGGTAGATTTTGGGGGAACCAAGCAAGCTATAAGGTCGCGTAAAAAAACAAAATGTGCAGAATATCATCCTACATTTATATTTTTAGAAAAAAAATCAAAAAAAGTTTTATTCTCGTAGTAAAAATGTCAAAAAATAGTTACTTCCGGTCAAAAAACGTACTTCCTGTGGTTGGATTTTTTTGGCTAACGAACTCGTCCGAGCGACGTAGACAACCAACATGTGTACCAAATTTGAACCAAATCGGACTTAAAATGCGGCCGCTAGAGTGCGAATACATATATACATATATATATATGAATTTTAATGACACCCCAAAACGTGTTCTGGGGACCATGATCGTGCTCATTTGCTACTTCCGACCTTGGGTCTCACCATAAGGGCCACTGCAATAGCTCATTTTTCCTATGGAAATTCGCTAAAAACAGTGTAAAATATTATTTAAAATACAATAGCGAATGTATATGGAAGAAATTAACGCTTAAACACAATTAGCAGAACCTTAATTTTATGAAATATCAGCGTTAAGACGTAATTTAATATACTACAGTGAGTTTTCACAAAAGATAACGAAACCCGAATACAATTAGGTAAAATGTATGAAATATCAGTTATAAAACATAATTTAAGTACCACAGTGAATGTCCGCAAAAAAATCGATGCCCGAATACAATTAATTATTTGTGCCAATTTTATGAACTACCATTGTTGAAATAGTATTAATAAAATAAAATGACGAATGTCCGCAAAAGAACATGACTTCCGAATATTATCAGCGCTAATTTTATAAAACGCCGGCGTTAAAACTTAATTTAAATTACAACTGCTAAGGTCAACAAATGTTATTTTCACGATAGGCCTACTACTGAAATATCAGGTGCTTTTCTATTTTTGCTGGAATGCGTTGCAATTTAAAATAAAACAAGTTTTTAATTATTCGGAATTCGATTTGGTATATTTGTTTACGAATGACCAGGATTGCGTTAACGCTCGGAATACTATTGTTTTGTTTCTGAACGTTCAATTCGGATGAGTTCAGAAATAATCGGAACTTCAATCATCGAAAATTGTATTCGACGGCGTCAGTTTAGTCCTGCTGAAGTCTTAACACCTTGTTAGAACAAAGTAATATCAAGTTAATAACGCTATGTGTAAATACGTACAGTATTCAGTTTTAGTGCAGTGTTTTATTCATTTTTTATTAAATTTAAATATTTTTCTTTTAGTTATCGCATTAGTTAATACAGTAGAGCGTTGATTTTCCAAACGAATTGAGACCGAGGGACTTCTGATAATCAAATTCACTGTGTACTCACTTACGACAAGTGAGGCCGCTGTTCCGTTGAGCGCACAAACTCCCTGAAATCTACAACTCGGCTGATTATGTGAGTAAAAAACTTTAAATTCGGAATTACGTGCAGTACTGTAATGTACTTATTTATTTACAGTACATTTCCGCTTTTGGATGATTGACGTTCGTATAATCGACGGTCTACTGAATTAACATATTAATTTGATTAAATTTAGTTAGTTGAGGATATGTGGAAACTTAACCCCAGCTAGTCATTTCAGCAATGGCATCGAAAGTGTGGCAATATTTTATAATAGATGTTGAGAGTGATTAACTTTTTGTCTGTAATTTAATTTAGCTGAATACTTTTATTTAATCATCTGTAAATAACATACTTAATCATTTCAATATTCAAATTAAATCTTATACTTTACTCTTAAATTCTTGTTAAATTCCTTGAATAATAAATGAACCGAGAACCGATTTGACTCTAGAACCGGGAACCGAAAAAAAATGGAACCAACCCAACCCTACTTTAAAGTTTAAGTACTTTTGTTACCGATCTATAAAAATAAAAGGTGTTATTTTTTCATCACAGTAGACACCCTAATTCTATAAATAGACACGATAACAAACGAATCCATAAGGGGTTGACCTTGAGCCTACTAGACTTCTTGTGTACAAATAACAGCCTACGCATGAATAAAAATAAAACAAGAAGCGTTTACTTAACAAAGGAAACAATTGCCTAAAACATTTTACTGGGGAAAATGTCTATATACATCAAATTAAGAATGTTTTACAATTTTTCCCCACTGATATTTACTGTAAAATGCTGAATTGAGTTAAAATACAGAGAATGCGATAGCAAATACCGGAGATTACATTCACGGAGTCTCCGTCCTAAATACGAGAACGGGAAGGTCTGACAACTGAGTATCTCTTGGTATCGATAATTGACCTATCCCTAATTTTCGGTAAAATTCCCGACGGCCAAAAAAATTCAAGCATAATTCCCGATATTTTCCCGAATAAAAAAATCCAAGCACAATTCCCGATCTTCCCGATTTTCAAGGCTGCTGGACACCCTGGATAAAAGTGGGGATGTTGATAATGGGCTATATATGGTTTCCTTTAATTGATGATTATGATGCCTTTGGGTGCTTTCAGGTCTGGTGGTCTATGAAATGTTTCCCTGATATGAAAAACATGTTGAGTATTGATAATCCATAATTTGGTATCATAACAAATTGTTTTACATTTAATTTTGAAGTTAAGTTTCTCCAAGACACTATTTGATAGTGTTATATTAACTTTAATATTATTCATGTCTCTACAAATAATGCATTAAAAAATATTTGAAATGAAAGGGCACATATACACAAATGCAAAATCAATGTTCTGGTACCTCCTTGCATGACAAAAGAAGGCCTCAAGTCCGACGCTTGTCCCCAGGGAACTCCCGGCAGGACGCAGTGAACCACACGTCCGTGGTGCAACAATGTTACAGAATAAGCAAAGTGTACTGTGTCGTTTGGTTCCAGACCTTTATCCGAGAGTGGTGGCTTCACAGGCTAAACAGATGGTAAATGTACTGTGTTCAAACTCATTCATAACATCAAACTACTAACTAGAGCTATGGAATAATAGTGAGCAATGAAAATATTCAAATAACATTATAAAATTAAGCGATTCTATTCTATATTGTTAAGAAGAAATGTTTGCGTACTACAATAGTAATTAACAATCGTAACTAAATGAGACATTCTATGATTGTATTTGAAACAGCAAAACAGTAGTCAGCAGTTAGGTTTATTTATATTTAACTAGAGGCTTTGCATCTGCTTGGTTCGCTCACCAATCCCTGTGACTCAAGGCGAAATCAATGCAAACAGATTATTATAGACTCTGATATTTTGACGGAAATGATGAATGATTAAGACACTTGGATCTAAGTAGGTTGAAGGAGGATAGTGGTGATCTGCACATTATCTAAGACAGAGATCGAAATAGATACACACCATCCCCAATAATTTAAATTACAAAATGCATTGTAATTTCATCATTAGACTAGTATTTAAATAATCAACATTGCAAACAAATTTTGAAACTGCCAACTAAAGGAAACAATATAATATGCAACACCAGATGTTTGACTTATAATACGTAAGATTTTTGTTTGTGTTGGCTTTTACCCAATATAAAAAAAAAAACTGTTAGTTGTAATAAATGAGAACCTAAAATGTTGTTAAGTTTTTGTTTCAAATCAGATGTTTTATCTATAATCCCTCAATAGCACCTATAATCTAGTAATCCCTCAACATTTAAGGATTTGGTATTCGCGGTTTTGATTATTTGCGGTCGCTAAAAAAAATAAAAATACTGTATTAAATAGCAATAAAGTATATGCAAAATTCGTAAATTATTACAGTTATGTATTGTAATTATTATTGAACAAATTTAATAACATTGTATAAATACCAAGTCGGCGAAACACTCACAAATACTACAAAACATACAAGATAGGATTTCCCTACAACACACCTCTGCGTGAATACAAGTGGACTTTTATTTATTTATTTTTATTTATTTATATTAGTTTCTTGACAAATATTATTTGTATCAAACAGGTCATATACACAAAATACAATCCATCAGAAAAATACACATAAAATACAATTAACAACAATCAGTTCAAAA
>JAGFPH010004518.1:64170-87057 GCA_018207615.1 Philaenus spumarius | reverse complement strand
TTTTAACACCGGTTTTTCACTAAACGGTCACACATATTGTATTCGGGTGTGAAATTCTTTTGCAGACATTTATTGTGGTACTTAAATTACGTTTTATTGGCATTATTTAATAAAATTTGCGCTAATTATGTTCAGGCATAATTTCTTTCACTGTCATTCGCTATTGTATGTTTGATAATATTTTACTGTGTCTATTTACTTTTTTACTGGTGTTAGCTAACAAATCTCTTACGTAGGTGAACAGTAAATAACTTAGGGACAGAGCATAAAACTATAATATCGGGGAAAATTACTGAAACATTTTTTCAGAAAAGAAAATATGTAGGCCATATATAATAATTAAATTGTCTGAAAAAATACTATTTCAAAACTAACACATTTTTGAAATCGATTTGGTAGCATAGTCTGTTGTGAACTCAATATTTACTAAATATTTATAAAAATTATATTATTAATTAATTATTAATTGACACAGTATGGAGATCTCAACTATTAAAAAAGATTAAAGATCTACGCATAGGAGGTAACATGCTGCATTGGCTCAAACAATTCCTAAGCCAAAGGTGGATATGCACTAGATGGAAAACAGCAACATCTACATTCAAACAAACACAAGTAGGCCTACCACAGGGAGCTATTCTCAGCTCATTGTTGTTCAATATATATATAAACGACCTACCAAAAGCCTTACCTCAAGATAAACTTAATTGTGCAATGTATGCAGATGACATACTGATATGGACGGCAAGCAACAACAAGAATAAGAACATTTTTGACTCAATGAGTGGTAAGATGAATGCAGCACTGGGGGCAGTGGCAGAGTGGAGCGATAATAACAACATGAAAATTAACAATCAAAAGACAAATTACCAACTATTTTCATTAAAAAACAAAGACACAGGAAATACAACTTCAGCTGAAGGAAACGGAAATTCGGCAGAGTGGGGATAACAAGTACTTGGGGGTCATCCTGGACAAGAAACTAAACCTAAAAGAACATACAAATTACATTACATCAAAAATCTCTTCCAAGAGTAATATATTGAAAAGACTTGCAGGAAAAAAGTGGGGAGGAACACTGGACTTGCTTAACCAAACCTACAAGACATATATCAGACCAAATTTCTTATATGGTGGAGAGGTCCTTGTCTTAGCTGGCAATGATACTATGAGGAAACTTGAAACAAGCCAGAACAACTGCATACGAATAGTAACGGGAGCAGTAAAATCTACACCAATTTCAGCTCTTCATGCTTTCACAAACACCAAACCACTGTCTGATGAATACAAATGCCAAGCAATCATAACTTACGAAAAAATTCTACACAGAAAACATAATAACCCCTGGATTGTGGAACCACTAGTGGAGCAGACGCTAAAGACACAAACGAGCTTCAAACGCCTTGTGCTTGATTGGAGACCAGATAATTCAGCGGTTGAACAACCAGCACAGTTGAAGAATCCACTAGACTACATAAGATACAAGATCCGCACACAACTCACAGAACCAGTAAACAAAGCTAATGACAGCCCAGCCAGGGTCACCCAAATATCCTTGGAGACAATCAACACTTGGTACCCATCAGACCAGTGGTTGCGAATATACACAGATGGATCCAGATTTGAGGGAGAAACGGGAGCAGGAATACATTGTGAGCATTTCTCTCACTATTTTGCATTAAGTTCAGCCGCTACAGCATTTGAGGCAGAGTTGTTTGCAATCAATGAAGCACTTAGACAAATGATAATGAGACCTTGGCTGAAGAACAACACAGTGATCCTGGTTGATTCCAAGTCTGCATTGCAAGCAATCGCTAACAATGACACACACACAAGCTCTTTAATTGATTCCATCCAGAGCAAGTACAAGGTGGTAAAAAATCTTACCAAGGAAATAGTAATGCAGTGGATTCCATCACATAGAGGCATAAAGGGCAACGAGCTGGCGGACGAGTTGGCCAGACGGGGAACCCACATAGTGCAGAAGCCAAGAAGAGTGCCCACACTTAAATCAAGGATCAACACTATCAAAAGTAAATCACAAACGGAATCTACCAGCAGAGTCAAGGAGGATATCAAGGACAAGCCATATAAAGACATAATTAACCTGTACGAAGAAGTCAAAGACCTACAGAGAGGAGAATCAGTTGCACTGTTTCGTCTTGCAACCGGACACGATTGCTTGGCTGAACATCTAAAAAGAATAAAAATACTAAACCAGGATAAATGCACATTATGTGAATGCCCGAATTCCATTATGGACAAGGACCACCTATTGGTTTGCAGGAAGCTGGACATGGACAAGCAGAGGAGAAAGGATTGGCCTGGACTGTACTGGGAAGCACGACAGAAGATGGCGTGAGCCAACTGGAGCCATTTGATAACAACAACAACAACAACAACAACATATTATTAATTCTTTGTTGAAAACTGGGCATTTTTAAGATACTTTTTAAAGGGCAAATAATTACATATCACCTAAATATTGTCTTTATTACTTGCCCCTCTATATTTATTAATTTTGCTATCTACCCTATCTAACTATTATGGTCTAAAAGGTGATTGATTATTGATCTAAAACTGTCTTATTTTTTATGTGTGAACAGTTTAATTTATTCTTAATGGTTGAATTTTATTAGATAGGTAACCAACTTGTTCAATGTTACATTAGATGATTAGGCACTACTGTTTGTTATGTTATGAACAAACAATATTAATTTGTTTATCTAATTTTGTTCAAAGTAGGTACAGTATTAGATCAGTTAAACAAACATACTTTTTCTCAGCAATCCCCAATTATAAGTTTTAGAGCCTATTATTACTCCTTTTATAAGAAAGCCCCTAATCTTATAATTTTAAAAGCGTAATATTATAAGACTGATGATATAACATTTTAAAATGTTATCTATATTTGAAAAAGTTGTATGTTTATTTTTAATATTTAAATGGCTTAACTTCATTACATATACATTTAATGCCTTTTAACTTTATTATTTTTATTATGCTGTTTTTTTTTTATTAATATAAATGATTTTTTTAAACTTAATAGGTATTTAATAATAGTCTTGTTTAGTGCAATTTGTGTTTTACAAGGAGTTACCTTTGATTTAATTTACATATAAAATATTACTTTTTCATCTAATATAAAAAATGCAGATATATATAATATACAAACAAGTGAAAGAGAGGAAATAATTTGTATTGTGTAATGTTTACTTTTTCATTAGTTTATACCCAATTACTGTATTACTGTTTAGCTTGTCGATAAAAGCCTTGAATTTTTGGAATTCAAGCCTTGAAACCCTTGAATTCTTTGAACTTAGATCACTGGACACCCTGTTATCCTTTTCGGGACTGGAATTGTGTTTACACGACTGCAGTAAACTAACCGCACATAGTATGATCGTGTATACACGTATTAGAACTTTAACATTTGAGTACTATCATCGCTTTAACTTGACAGATATAATTCTTTTACCTACTTGTGCTGCAATCTATTGGCTTTAAGGGTCGGCTCTAGTAAAACAGAAAACAACCTGCGACTCCAGCGCTTCACCCTATAGCGGCGGTAGGTTACGCGGACATTGCTCATCCTAAATCCATTTAAAACCCGCAATTGTTCAAATAGCGTTTTTAAAAAAATACGAAACTCTTGGGGACGCAATTCTTTATGCGAATGGCTTGGTAGTTTTTCACTATAATTAATAGTGAGAACATAAAAAATATAAAAAATCAATGTTTTAAATTGTTAATAAATATTAAACAAAATGTTTTTCTTAGTTTTGAAAAAGCCATTTGGATGCAAATTGGCCATAGCTTTAAAATGACATATCGTTCATAATTATCCAATAAAAAATACAGGAAAAATTTGGATTTTAATTTAACATTGGTGTTATGGAGTATCAGCCAACATGGCCGACAGCTAGAACCGACCCTTAAAATGAACTATTTGCACTATTGATAGGAGGCTGCTAACAGCAGAAAATAGAGGGAATAAAATTATGTTAATTGCCTTCAAGATTAGTTAGTAGACTTTGTCATTGCCGATTCATCACATTCGTATGCGGGATTATTCTTCACGATACGTGGATAAATCTTAATTTATGAAATCCTAGTGAAACAAGAGAAATTTATCTAAACAAAGAGTTAGGTGATGAATATTATAGTGTTATTTGGACTGAAAATAAATTCAATTCAATCATCAATGATGGGTTTCACCGTGCTTTGGTATTTATCATACAAAAATATAATTTTAGAATGAGTACATGGGCATGAGTAAGAATATAAGTGCTTAAAAGCAATATTCGCTAATACATCAGCATATGGCAGCCTGCTCAAGGTTAACACCTTTCACTCAGTTGGATTTAATCGAGTGGTATTGTAAATCCCGAAGTCATTATGCTGCCTGGATTAGTTGATCATATAGAAGCAGTTTTGACAGAGACAAACAATAGCCTTCATAAATTTATTTAGACAAAAATATTTTTTTGACCTACAAATAATAATTTTTTCATAGGGTGGAAAAAATGAATAAAAATAATTGAGTTTAATTCCAACAAAATTTATTGTTTTAGATCAACACTTAGTAGTGTATTCACCCGGATTATTCATACATCTGCTGGATATAGGTCCAAGTCATGAACCTTGTTGCCATATTGTACTACCAGAAATGACTGGTAACAGAGGTACTCGACTGTGCGCACTCATAGAACCTCGTGCATCTATAGAACCAAATGTTACAACAAATACAAGAGCAAGTTCACAAAGTAAAACCATCAGCGGAGCCGTTACCTTAAACTTGGCGGAAATGGATTTAGTGAAGTTAGAAGTCAGCCCTCATGTTTTGATTGATGCTTATAAAAGGGACGATATGGTTTTGTCAAATCGTCTTGCAATTTTACATTATTTCATGCTACACCTGTGCGACATGACCACAGTAGCTGAGGTAAGTGCAATACAATATGTTTAGTTTTTTATATTGCAATAGAATCCTGAAGATTTGGGCACTACAAATCCAAATTCCCAGGTTATCCGAACTAGACTAACTACGGTATACAAGGTGTCAAAAAAGTCTGGGTACGGCTTAATATCTCAAAATGTACGAGTCTTATGAGATAGAAATAAAAGCAGTTATTCACAACCATAAAAGAACTCCTTTTTGGCGAGTTTGAAATTTTTTTCCACCATCTTGGAATGAACTTATTTTTTTTTAACCCTAGAACCGGCAGACGGTACATAATGTACCGTCACTCCAACACATTTGTAACGAGTGATTGTATTGAATATTTGACCCACTAAAAATCTTTCAATCTCAATAAGACAAACACCATTGGAAAGGTAATGTTTCAAACTTTAAAATTGTAGATTTCTGTAAACCTGATTCCACGCGTGGATTCGAATACAATTGTACTGTTATTTCCCACTTATTTAACGTCCCAGACCATCTACAGTAATATTTTGATCAAAATTATAAAGCTACCATGGGATTCGTCAATATTTGATCTATCTAAAGATGCCTTGCAATCAGATGTCAGTACCATACAATTTGAATGACTAAACTTTCTGTAAACCCTTGCGATTGGACAGTTTTGAAACCAATGAAACAGCACAATTTGTCAATTGAGATAACGCCCACAATCCCATATGTTTTTACAGATTTCTTTATACAATTCTGTAGAGAAAACTTGCAGCTTTCATTTGATGTGAACTAAACTGGATATAACCAGTTTTATCTTTAGTCAAAGAGCGGTGGAAAGTACAAGGTTTTCGTAAAAACAGCGGTGGAACGGGACTGTCTAGCCCATTTGATTCTCACGGTAAATCCCAACGGACGTTTTGTTTCGTTTACATGCGGAATGTTTTATTCGATTGACCTCATTTTGTTATTCAACTAAAGATATTTCAAACACTTTAGTGAACTAAGAAAAGACAAGTATATCGTTCTTTTCTTTGATTTATTCTCTACACTTTGTTATAATAATATTTAATTTTTGGTCAAATAAAATATTCCTAAATTACGTTTTAAGCCAGGCCTACTTTTGTTAGCTCCCTTGTAGTTGGAACATAAAAACTGGTGTAATCAAAATAATAAATTTGAAATTGATAAATGTTTTTATACAGTTCTATTTAGAACTAAATTACGAAACTTTTTTACATTTATGGAAAAAATTACAAAAAATGTTTACTACTTCTTATGTAGACCTAAAGTTGAAATTTTATTTTTCTTAACTGAACATTTTTTGTTTCTTATGGTAATAACTTTGTAAATTTTACATCTATCATTTTTTTACTGGCATATATAAATTTTTTGAACCTTTCTCTAAAAAAAAGCTATGAAACACTTTTGGATTGGGGTTCTTTTACTATTTTTGGCGAATTTTTGAAAAAATCCTTGCACACGCCAAAAAATCCATTTTCGTTAAAGCCGCCGGTTCGAGGGTTAAATGGGAATGTGGTCAAGTGATACATCATTTCGATGTAAAATTTCAAGAGAAAACCAATGGTGAAATTTTCACATCCATATCTTTAACCAATTAAAAATGGCGGCCAAAAACATCGAAATCGTGTTTTCCGATTTTGCCCCATTTTGCTGTACTATTTTTTTATTAAAATATTAATTATTTTTCTTTTTGGATGCCTACAGTATGTTATTATGGCAATATACATCGTAAGATTAAAGAATTCGGAACACTGGAACAGATTAACTACAATCTATGATTCCATTAACCCATATAAACTATCACTAATACATGCTGCCAAATTTTTTTCAATTATTTGCAAATTTCAGTATTTTCCTTTGAACTTAGGGCCATCCTCTTTTCATTATGTGTTTTGCAGGTATCTTTCTCTGATTTTGCCATATTTTCAGTTTAGTATGATGTGCAACAAAGTTTCTAATTTCATACAACCACCAACGCATAACTTCGAGTCTGATATACCAAAACAATGGATGAACTCCTAGACTGAAAGACTTAATCTAGTTTATGTAGCAAATTTCTGCTCACGTCTGTTAAATTCTTTGTACATATTATGTTCGCTAGACTTATTTTGAATAGTAAATACAGTACAACCTGTCATATTCGGATTAATGTGGCGACCGGCCGATACAGACATGAATAAAAAATCCGTATATAGCATGGTCATTTATAAATAGCCAAAGGCCTAAAACAATGAAAGCCATTTTCGATGGATACTATTTTTAGATGTTTCAAGCGGTTTGGACTTGTATTTACTGTACTACAATGTACTATATAGGCTAGCAAATTGACGTTCTGTACACAACAGTAGACTATTAAGCAATTAAAAGTAAACAATAAAAGAAAATAGTTTACATTGTAAAAACACAATTTTAATTATTACAGTACAGTAATTAAATATCTAAAGTATGTTTAAAGTATGTAGTTACAGTTAGTACACACTAGCTTTAAAAAATTACCCGTAGGGCTACAGTTCAGCACAGTAAAATATAAATTAAATTTTACTTACAGTACCGTAAAGGAACGCTAATGGCAACATTAGTTTTTGAAAAAAGTTGTGATTTTCGGCTGCTTCACACACTGTACACATTTTTTGGAAGCCATGTCCCTCAATCTTCTTAAAAGCATCACTTCAATTTCACTCGTTTCATCTTGATGTTCAACATAACTTATGAGAGGGAGAGAGCCATTGACCATTTCAAGTTCACAGCCCGCTAAGAATAGACGAGGCGCGGCACGCAAACATTATTCTAGCTGCAACTTTAACTTTTTCATCCCATCCGCCACACAACCAAAATACAAAAATTTTTTTCGAGATGCGTCCGGTTATGGGAGGGTCCGGTTGTGACAGGTCCGGATGCGACAGGTCGTACTGTACAAATCTTTCAGTGACAAGGTTCATCTGATCTCTGACTCTTCTCCAGATCTCCTGAAGCATAGGTCGTAGGTTTCCACTGCCAAAATAAAATAAAATTAAGAATCCGGGAATAATAAGAAAATTAGATTGAAACATTATACTAAAAGTGTTGTGTTTAGTGATAAATGTTTTTCAAGAAATTTACACATGTTCATTTTGTTTACAGCTGCTGATGCCGTTAGCAGAAAAGTCGCTGGATCTAAATATGCCTAAAATATTGCAAGAGGTGTTAGTTGGCGGCGCTTTTGCTTCTGTTTTACGCAACTTACCATCTGATGCACTTCCTTTGCTTGATTTACTTCCTCTTACAACTTCAAACCCTGCTGATCCAGTGGAAGTGAAGGTAAGTTTTTTATAATATTTATTTATCCTATTAATTTAAATGAGCAATTCTTGTATCTATCTTTGTATCTGTCGCGGATCTCGAAAACGGCTCTAACGATTTTGATGAAAATTTGCATACAGGGGATATTTGACGTCAGGAATTGAATGCGCTAGGTCTTATGTCTTCAAAAACGCGCATAAAGTCTGAAAAATGCTTATAAAATTTAAAATCTGAACTTCTTTTTATACCACCTTTCAAGTCACTTAGAAGGCGAATAGGTACAGCTTCTTTTTATACCTCCTTCAAAGTCACTAAATATTCGAATAGATACAATCCAGATGTTAAAAATACTGAACGATGCTAGTTCACTCAGGTACAAACGAGCCAAACATTAGCGAGTTTTCCAACTGCGAGTGAAGAGAAGCAGCCATCTGAGGCCGTAGGGCGAAGCGTCCAGGGGCAGAGCCACTAGTTATAAATATATTGTAACTGTTCAAATAATTTGTAAATAACGTATACCAACGTCTTTAGGTTCTTGTTGAAATTCGATTATAATAAAACATTTTTTATACTTTCAAAATTATTTTATTAGGCCGTGCCCGAAAATAGTTTTTTGCCTGCTACGGCATTACAAAATCTCACTTGGGACAGTTATTCATTGTCAGGGGGAACCCTAGAAACTCTATTTACAAAATCCCAAAACCACCTGCCACTTCTAGCATTCCATCTCGAAAATTTATAATGTACACTTAAGGTTTATGAAACATCAAATTAAAGCACTTTATAAACCATGAATTTCTGTGGTGAAAAAATAAAAATCGGTTGCAAGTTATTTTTATAAGTTAACTTGTTGAACTTACCGTCCAATAGTCCAATTTTACACATCCAACGAAGGACTTTTCGGCTATTCAGCCATTTTCAAGTTAAGGACCATTGTCCTTCGTCATTAATAAAAATAAAAACACACAATACACTTAAAACACTTATACACACGAGTCCACAATTACAAAATACACGCTCGCACATTTTAACGTCCGTGTGGTAAGTTCACTGTCCACAGCTAGACTGTCGGTGTTACGTTTGTGCATAGTTCTTATCTGTATTTGCTTTTGCTATGTCTATTATCAAGTCGAATAATGGGTTGGAATTAAAATTGAGTTTATCATTAAGTAGCGTTACTTGCTCTGTCTTGAAAGCTTTATAAATCTCATACTGCTCCAGAGCATTCATAAGCTTCCCTTTGCTACACTTATGCAAAATGGTTAAAGATTTGTCAATCACATCATATTTGTGTGTTGTTTCCATAATGTGTTCAGCAAATTTTGAATCGGTTTTCGGAGGTTGTGCTGATCGTATTGCGGGAGGAAGATGTTCTTTAAACCTCTTATGAAATGGTCGTCCAGTCTGCCCTATGTATTTTTTGGGGCAATCAGCACACGATATCTGGTATACTCCTGTTTGTTATAATTTATTTTTGGTATTTGGACTTCTACTCAATATTTGCGACAAATTATTTCTCCTGCTGTACGTGGTATCTAAATTACATGGAGACCAATAATACAATGACCACCAATAACAAGCATTTCAAAAAGATAGTTTATTATCACAGATATGTCTAGAACCGACAGTCCAGCCGTGGACAGTGAACTTACCATACGGACATTAAAATGTGCGAGTGTGCATTTTGTAATTGTGGACTCGTGTGTATAAGTGTTTTTAAGTGTACTATGTGTTTTTATTTTTATTAACGACGAAGGACAATGGTCCTTAACTTGAAAATGGCTGAATAGCCGAAACGGCCGTCGTTGGGCGTGTAAAATTGGACTATTGGACGGTAAGTTCAACAGTAAGTTCAACATAAATTCATGGCTTTTAAAGGGCTTTAATTTGATGAATCTTAAGCCATATGTGTCCATTAAAAATTTTTGAGATAGGGCTTGTAGGAGGGGCTTGTAGTCCCATCTTGTTGGAAAAGTGTCTGTTTATTCACTGGAAAACCGGCAATTTGTAGTGTGAGAAAGTTGTGAATCATTTCAACGTAACGCTGAGAATTAACAGTCACCCTGTTACCAGGCTCATCCTCGAAGAAAACTGGACCGATGATTCCTCTCTCCGAAATTGTGCACCATTCTGTCACTTTCTGCTAAAATATTTTTTTTTCTTATTGTACCCAGTACCCATAATGGCTATTCTTGTAGTTTCAATTATTTAGTAAGAAAATAAAAAAACAAGTTTTTTTCAACAACCAATTACTTCATTCCATTATCTCGTTTCGTTGACGGACCCTGTATATTTGACTCGTATTGTATGGATAATTCTGTAAGTAGCATGAGTCTTGGTTTTATAGGAATAAATACCACACTAATTGATCTTAAACCTTTAGATCAAAATATTGTTCAGTCCTCAAATGGTTCAGACAGTTTTGTGTTTTTATGTTAAACATTCCATAGAACAATGTTTTACATACTATCCTGGTTTCAGCTTAACTCCTCTCTGATAATGTCATTAAGTCAGGAGAGCTTATGGAACCCAGCGGTAATGTTACTCTCCCCACAACAACGTTTGATTCCTTACAGAGGGGATATGTGGACAAGGCTTTGGGATTTGTTATCATTGCATGCCGATCAAGTACGCTTCAGACCAACGACTGTTGCTGATAAGCTGATGGTATCTCTTGTCTGTTACCAGGTAAGTCAACTTTTCTTTATAAATTTTTGTAAATGAATATTATCAGTTTACTAATATGTATTAATTAAAACTAGTATCTCCTGTGGTCAAAATTTATCCAATTGTGGTTGTAAAATAGTGAAATTTAACTTGTTTTTCACATAATTAATTGGAATTTATTTGAATGCAAATTCTTAATTCTTACCTTGATGCTGTGAGAAAAAGAATGGGAAAGAACAAAGAGAAAGTTTGATAGAATTAATGATAAATAACATTAATGACGATTTAGTAAACATGAGCAATTCCTTAGAAGTAAACATTTCAGCGATTAACCGGTAAAATAATTGAAATAGATAAAGATAAGTGATAATTCAATTTGAAAGAAATGAAACAACGCAAAGTATTTGTTTGTATAAAATTAGTTTTTAAATATTTTCCCGTGCAGGGAAAGCAAAGGGATATTACTTCATAAAGCCTTGAATGTGATCAAAATGTTTTCATTTAATTGTTTGAAGCGCTGTGTGTGGACAAATCATGAATTGTGTGTATGGAAAATATAAAGCCATAACCTAAAAAAATACAATTTTATATTTATTGCCATAGCAACCAACTGCATGAAATAACTGATAAAAACAGCTGATTCGGATAACCAACTTAACAACACAATTTTTAGGTTAGGCCTAGTTTGTTTTACTTTACCTAGCTTAACAGCAACATACACGCATGATTTGTTTGTGTGCACATCTATGGCGTAGTACCTAAAATAGAATACTAAGAAAAACTACCTCAATTTTCGATGTTCGCGTATTAATATAATGTTTTAATTTTGGGTTCACCCAATAAGCCATGTCTCAAATTTTTTGCTGATATTTCAAACCTCCATCCCTCTAGTTAATTACACCATGTAGCATCACTTCATCTGCTCATATCAAAGATGCGATGTATGGTTTTCAAAACATGGCATAGCATTGTATATTATTGTAAGTTGTTTCATGCAATACAAATACTGTTATATATTTGAACAATAGACAAAAGTTTTGATTGAAGTTGTAAACATAACCTTAAAGTACATTCTTGGTTAGTTATTGTGTTGGGTTATTGTAGCTATTTAGGTTTTTACGAAAGTGCATTACTATCTGTACTGTATATTAATAATTAGCAGTTCCTCTGTCCTACTACGTATGAACAGATTCTGTTTACCTGCATCCTAATAAGGGATTTATTTTAATTATTAGTTATTTGGACATTTGCCATCATTTGTGTGTTAAAAATCAATACACAACGTTTTGGGAATATAAATCAACTTCCGTTATTTAGTGACTAGAGATCTAGGCCTGTGTAAAAAAAACAAGTAAAGCTAAAATATACCACTAACCTTAACCATCTACGTAGTACATTTCAGAGCTGAAACTGAGAAGTCAAAAGACACAAAAATACAAACACAGAAAAACACAAACACACATCTGAAGGCAAACCATGTGTTTACAGACCGGAGTCAGACAAACAAACTGTCTAAAGTTTTTAACACATGAATGATGGAAAATGTCCGAATAACTAATAATAAAATTGAACATCCATCACAATAATGGTAACTTCAAACAGAGAAGGGATTTATGTTATTACAACTACAAACATTGTTTTTAGATAAAAATGAAATACAGTAGAGGGTCGATAATCCGAACGTCAATAATCCGAAATGTCAAAAATCCGAACGTGTTCTAAGGCAGCCCCTGTAAAATTTTCGTTTTCGTTTTTGCAAATTCCAATTATTGCGTCATTAAAAATTTCACAAAAATCTTCATCGCAGTTTGACATTATTATCTCTTTTTAAACACTTCTTAATACCTGCTCTCACACGCCCTCACAACAGACTGGCTGTCAGTATTTTCACTGTCACGCTAATAAGCTGCTTTAGTGCTAGCAGTAAACGTACAGAAACTTCATTCATTTCTCTTTCTGTAATCATTATAACAGTGTGTCGTACATACAGTAGTGTACTATATAGTATTTTTTTAATTTTTCATTTGTGTTAACTATAATGTACAAGTGAACTTTTAATTATGTACTGTATACTGTAGTTGAGAGTTACAAGTGTAATCATGTTAGCCCTACTGTGTACGTGCAGGTTCTTCTAAATCATAATATGTAAGAGTAAGTAGTCTTACATACTGTATTGTAATTACATTACTGCTTGTACTGTTTAACCACTTTAATTGATTAAAGGGCATATATTTTAGCCTAAATAGCAATTTCTTGGTTGTTTTAAAAAATCCGAACAAATTGATAATCAGAACCCCCTCGGTCCCAATTAGTTCGGATTTTCGACGCTCTACTGTAGTGATTTTCTGATTATAAATAAAACATTCACAAAATCTCAACTTAACTTATGTCTACTGTTGGCCCTTGATATAATTATTCTCCGTTTGAAATTAATATTTAGTAATGAGGGATCTTCAATTTTGTTGTTAGGCATTGTTCAAACTTTTGCCATATTTATGTGTTTTAAGCAATAAACGATTTTTTAAGAATATAATTAAGGCTAACGTTCTAGACCTACTGAAGGGATACTAAAGGAAATTAACAATAGGCCACTTCCCATCCCTTTGCATCCGTCGTTCTGTGCTCTGACCTTGGTCTGGCAACTCGTGTTTGTGTTCACTTGTGTGCATTTGTTTCATTTTTACGCTGGTTACACACTGGGTGGTTTTTGCCGTGGCGGCAAAACCGCCAATGTCGTTGATTTAGCAGTAGTCTATAGATTTAAATGGAAGCTTGCGCACATGGCGGCAGGAACGCTCGCGTTTGCTGTACAGCCGTCCACTGCCACTGCGGTTGGCGGTTTTTTTAGTGCTTTTGTCGACGCAGTGGCGTACGTGACCAAATGAATGTTTACACATTTGGCGATTTTCTACCGTTGGCACTCCTCACTCGATTAGAAGTTGTCCCAGCGTCAGTACTTCGGCAAATTCCCTATCGGATGATTTAACTTACAAAACAATCGGATGAAGAATAATAGTTAAGTTAAAGATAATGACAGCAAATGTACATACAATATTGTAGTATTTACTTTGTTGGTATAGGATGCCGGGTTGAATAAGCCAATTACTACACATAACTTCATTCGATTGTTTTAACAGTTACACCAACCGATAAGAAAATCAAAAGGGCTACAAAAAAAGAGTCTTGACATTTTTTGTTAAAATATACGGGTTTTGAGTAATTTAGGTTTTAAATATTCAAACAGCCGCCATTTTGAAATGCATGATTGGATGTAATTGCTTATTTTTCTTAAGATAGATCATTATTAGGTTAAACTTTATGCCAAGTTTTAACTCAATCGGTTAAACCGTTCTCTAGATATAAATTATTTAGTAAAAGAAACAAAATGGTGGATATTAGGAAAATGAAGCGTTTTTCGAACAAATATTATTCTTGATTTTCTATTTATTTTGATCCATAGAACCATTTCCCGAAGTTTTTAACACTAACTTTGTTAAACCCTGTATATTCGGGCACCCTTTTGCCTTAAAGGCCCATTCACATACACCAGTCATGTCACCGTCACGGCGATTCACAGTCAGGGCGTCATCGGCTCGTCCGGCGGGACACAGTCAGCTACATTCACACACAACAGTCTCGTCATCGTCTGTGCGCCGTCATTGTGTCAGTGGTCAGGTCTGTGATTGCAATGGAAAGTTTTACCGAAGAAGAGCTTGCTTTCATCGCTATAGCCTTGGATGACGAGGTGGAGGAACAGAGGGACACTAAAAAACGCATGGTATGGGTGCATAAAGCGTGGCAGAAAAGGGATAGTGAGGGAGAGTTCGCGACATTATTTAAAGAACTTTTGTATGATGAATCTAAATTCTTTAAATATTTTAGAATGACACAACACTCTTTCTATATATTATTAAATAAATTAGATACTCACTTGAAGAAGAAGGACACCCACTGGAGGAAAGCTTTTTAGCTTTTTTTAACATTAAGCGAATCCTGCGAATCACCAAAATCGGTGATACCTTAAATACTTAAATACCTTAAGTACCTTAAATACTTAAGGTAATCTATTATATTACTTAAATACCTTTTTAAGTGAACGGCCCAAAAACATATTTAAAAAATGTATACATGCTGATTAATAAAGTCAGTACTTACCATCTACATTCATTTCTGCTAAAATCTTCACCCAAATTTCGTTCTTGGCACTAGTATCCATGTACTTCGGGTCCGACAAATCGTATAGAACAACGTGTTGACGAACACACTCGATTAATTTTTTGTCATTCATTTTGTGATTGATAAAGTACAAAATGCAACGTAAAACCAATGTGAAACTGCACCGTCAGCCGGCCGAACTTTTGGAAAATATCGGCGATGAGGAAGTTTGACAATGACTGCCGGACGCCGGTGCACTGACTGGCGGCCTGCGCCGGGACTGCGACTGTTCAGTGTAGACAGTGCCACGGGAAACGCATTACAGAATACTTTTTGACGGTGACGCGCCCTGACGATGATGCGCCGTGACGGTGACGTGACTGGTGTGTGTGAATGGGCCTTAATATAGCTTCCTGCCAATTTTTGTCTTTCTAGTAATTGTAGTTTTTGAGATCCAGAGAACTGTGCACAAAAACTAGTTATTACAGTAGGGATAGTTTAACCCTTAAACTGTTCATGCAAATTTTTTGCAATGCCAAGCCATTTTGGTGTGTGTGCAAGCATATTTTCAAAAATTCGCTTAATATAATAATTATACCCCAATCCGAAAGTGTTCCATAGCTTTTTTGTAGAAAAGGGTTCAAATAATTCATATATGACAGTAAACAATAATTGATTGATGTAAAATTTACAAAGTTATTAGCTCAAGAAACAAAAAATGTTCAGTAACAAAAGGAGAAAGTCCAACTTTAGGCCTACATAAAAAGTAGTAAAATATTTGTTTGTAATTACAGTATTTTCAAAATATAAAAAAGTTTTGTAATTTAGTTCTAAATAGAACTGATAAAAATGTATATCAATTTCAAGTTTCTTATTTTGAAAACACCAGTTTTTATATTCCTACTACAAGACTGCTAACAAAACTAGGCCTAGTTTGAATAGTATTTTAGGAATATATGCTTTGCCCAAAAATGACATATTATTATAACAAAGTGTAGAGAATAAATCAACGAATTAAACTGTACAATTGTAAATTATTGTTTCATAAAATTATTGTTTCATAGCTTTACTTGAATCACAAAATGAGAACAAGTACATCAAACTTCTCACGCATGAATCCTATACGAGGAACCGTGTCAAAAGCCGTTGCAACTGCCACTTCGAGAACGTGAGAAAGTCGAGATTTGAATTTCCCACTTGTCAGTATTTCTGAGCACTGTACGAACAAAACCGTTAGAGTAAATATGGTTTGCTTTACACCAAACAAAAGATTGAACTTTGGTCTAAAAATAGATATAAACTTATCCATACAAATGTTTCGAATTGTAAGAGATATCTCGAACGCAAAATGTGCTGTTTTATTGCTTGAACACTGTTCAATTGCAAGGGTGTACAGAAACCTTTATATTTTCGAATCTGTAAGAGTGACGTGTGATAACAAGGCAGTTTTATAAAATTCAAATCTTGACGAATCCAAAGATATCTTTATATTATTGTCCAAAAAATATTTCCGTCGAACGATACTGAGCATTAGAGAAGTGACAAAGTTGAGTAATTTCTTTGTGTTATCATGCGCGTCAATAGATTTACAGAAAACCGCAATTTTAAAACAATGATTACATTGTAAATATATGTTTTACAAAAAAAAATTTAATACAAAAATTAAAGTTTAAATCATTTTCTTTCCAACGGTTTTTGTTTTATTGTGATTAGGTGATTTTTAGTGTGTGAAATATTCAATACAAGTTGAGTTGTCACTGACTACTCAATTCACTACTGCGGCGAGCTGAGACCAACTTGAGTGGTCCAACAGTTGTAATGTTAATACAAAATTATTCTATATTTCCCCATAACAAATCTTAACATATAATATTTACCACAGAGATTTTATTTTTTTTAACGACATTTGCAACATAGTTTTTGGTTATTAAGACTCTGTTAAAATAATGTGTACATTACCACAGTTACATTTATAAAAATTTAAATGGCCTTATAGTTAATTTACCTGACTTCAAAGTTCAAAGTCCCCGTTTTGAAGTCCAGTTTGTGTAGTAGGAATATAAAAGAGTTGATTTACAAGGCAATAGTATCATTGCATTGCTGTACACGTTAAACAAATTAAATATGGACCACTCAATGAATTATTTTGTTCGCTAATTTATACAAATTTTTATTAGGTTACATTATTGTTTCAGCCAGAAGCATTGTCACGATGCAGCACACCGCTGTCACCAGGAGGAGCTCTTGTCGGTTCAGGAGGTACGTTGTCAGACTTAGCTTCCATATCCAGTGGTCGTGGTAACAAAGCTATTGTGGATCCTTTACCATTTTATGAAGTCGAGTCTGGTGCGGCGAGTAAGCAAGAACATATCATTTCAGTGGTAAGTACATCCTAATTATGTTTACATTGAGATGCATAGAGGTGCAATTGATTGTACGACATTTCAGAACTTATCTTTTAATGTATACCGTAGACGGACATTTGTCCGTGTAGCTGAGAGATTATTTTATTTTATTATTTGTAAAATGTAAAGGTTTTGGGAAATAAACTCATTATTATTATTTAAAAAGACCATATTTTTAATGGATTTGCAAAAAAAGTTTTATAAAAGTATTTTTATTTTTTTGTCTAATATTAATAACTTTTTTAATTAACCCTACAACTGTTCATGCTAATTTTTTGCAACGCCAAGCCATTTCGCTGCGTGTGCAAGTATATTTTCAAAAATTTGCCAAATATAGTAATTATAAACAAATCCAAAAGTGTTCCATAGCTTTTTTGTAGAGAAATGTTCAAAGAATTTATATATGCCAGTAAACAAATTATTGATGTAAAATTTACAAAGTTATTAGCTCAAGAAACAAAAAATGTTCAGTAACGAAAGGAAAAAGTTCAACTTTAGGCCTACATAAAAAGTAGTAAAAATTGTTTGTAATTTTTTTCAAAATATAAAAAGAATTTGTAATTTAGTTCTAAATAAAACTGTATAAAAAATATTTATCAATTTCAAATTTCTTATTTTGAAAACACCAGTTTTTATGTTCCTACTACAAGACTGCTAACAAAACTAGGCTTAGTTTGAATAGTAATTTAGGAATACATCCTTTACCCGAAAATGAAATATTATTATAAGAAAGTGTAGAGAATAAATCATAGAATTTATCTGTATACTTATAAATTCTCATTTTGTAAACTATTTCACATTGTATTACCTGTTAAACAAAATTAGAATAAACTGTCAAAAGTTCACGCGGATGAAGAGAATACAAAGTGACCGTTGGAACAGCGTGGGAAACAGACTTGCGTTGCGATCTCAAGCGGAGTTTAGAATTCTACGAAAGTCTGTATTTCCCACTGCTGTTTGAATAACATCTAACCAGTATTTACTTTACATCAAACGAAAGATCGAAGTTTTCCCTACAAAACGATATAAAGATATCAATAGAAATACAACCAGTTGTAAGGGATATCTCGAATGCAAAATGTGCTGTTTCATTGGTTGAAAACTGTCCAATTGCAAGGTTTACAGAAACCTTTATATTTTCGAAACTATAAGAGTGACGTCTGATTGGAAGGCAGTTTTAGAAAGCTAAAATCTTGACGAATCCAATGGTATCTTTATATTATTGTAAAAATATTTCTGTCGAGCGATATTGAGCTTTACAGAATTGACAAAGTTAAGTAATTTCATTGTGTTTTTGTCGTCTTCACGCGTGGAAATAGCTTTACAGAAAACTACAATTTCAAAACGATGATTACATATGTAGATATACTTTTAGAACAAATTTGTAAATACAAAAATTAAAGTTTAAATCATTTCCTTCCCAACGGTTTTTGTTTTATTGCGATTGGATGATTTTTAGTGGGTGAAATATCAATACAAATAGAGTTGTCAAAGTAGACCAAGTGCCACGCCCCCACAAGTGCTCAAATTGAGCACTGAAACAGTTGTAGCGTTAATAAAGACAATTTTATTCTTGATAGAATAAAACTTGTTCACAGAATCTCACAACTAATATGTTTATTAACTAAACATATTTCAACGACAAAGTCGCTATCTTCAGTGATCCACAATCTACAATAGTAAAACTATAATTCGTTGTAGTTTGATTATTATAGCTCGTGCATCACTGAATATGGCGACTTTGTCGTTGAAACGCTGTTGAATTAATAAACTGTGTGAGCGTTTATTACCAACTTACCAAACTTACCAACTTACGGGTTAACCCTACATATGGCAGTGCTACAGCGAAAATTGAAAAGCCAGTTTTTAGCGCTTTTCAACATTTTTTTTTAAATTCTAAAAAAATAGTAAATGAACCACAATCCAAAAGTGTTCCATAGCTTTTGTGTAGAAAAAACTTCAAAGAATTCAAATATGCCACTAAAAATTAATTTCTTTTAAAATTGTAAAAGTAATTACCTTAGAAAGCAAAAAATGTTCAGTAACGAAAGGAAAAAGTTCAACTTTAGGCCTAAATAACAAGTAGTAAAATTTGTTTGTAATTTTTTCGTAAGCGTAAAAAAGTTTTGTAATTTAGTTCTAAATAGAACTGTATAAAAACATTTATCAATTTCAAATTTTGAAAAAACAGTTTTTATGTTGCAAATATACAACTGCTAACAAAACTAGGCGTAGTTTGAAACGTAATTTACTAGTATATGCTTTGCCCAGAAATGAAATATATTATAACAAAGTGTAGAGGATAAATCAAAGAAAAGAACGGTATACTTGTCTTTCCTTAGTTCAAAAAATTTTTTTGAGTTATCTTTATTTGAATAACAAAATGACATCAATGTAATGAAAAGTCGCCGGTCGCAGGAGGGGTCATATGAATAACGTGGGAACCCATGCGCAAGACGGCCTCACCAGACTGCCCTAATTATGTACTTTGCATTGCTGTCTGGACAAACAAAAAACTGGTTTATTCTAGTTTAATTCCCACCGTTAGAAAGGTCAAACTGTTCTCTACAAAATGGTGTACAGAAATCTGTCAAAACATGTGATGTAGTGGGCGTTATCTCGGTTGACAAATAGTCTGTTTCATTGGTTGAAAAACTGTCTAATCGCAAGGTTTACAGAAATCGTCGTCAAAAATCGGGTAAAATAGTGACATCTGATTGGAAGACACTATTAGAAAGATAAAATCTTGACGAATCCAATGGTATTTTTATAATCTCGATAGAAATACTTCTGTAGATGTTCTTGGACATTTAAGAAGTGGGAAATAACAGTACAATTGTATGCATATTCGCGCACGGAAACAGCTGTAACCCGATCTGCATATTTTAAAATGATGATTACGTATGTAAATATACGTTTCACGAAAAAGTTTTAAATACAAAAATTAAAGTTTAATTGATTAGCTTTTCAATGGTGCCGGTTTTATTACGATTAGATGATTTTGAGTATATTAATTAACCGAATATGGAAATGTATGCAAATTTACGCATTTGTTTAAAATTGTTGCATCTTGCGCCTAAGAGAATGTCAATTTGGGCAGTTTGCCACGGGGAGGGTTAACTAAACACATTTCAACGACAAAGTCACAATCTTCAGTGATAGTTAACAAACTTGTTATAGTTTGATTATTGTAGCTCGTGCATCACTGAATATGGCGACTTTGTCGTTGAAACTCTTTTGAATTAATAAACGTATTAGTTGTGAGGTTCAGTGTTCAAGTTTTATTCTATCAATATCTTCTCACAAGTCAAGCTTAATATTTACTTATAATTTTAATCTTGTTATCCAATTATTTCTGCATACCATAACGGCAATTCACTTGGCTCTCTATTTTTGTGATAGAGTTTTTGTCTCTAAAAACGTGACCCCGATGCACTATGACTTTTTAACTGTTAACATCGGTTTTCCCCTATCCAAAAACATATAAAACGACACCCCACACTGAATTTTCAAAATTTTGATGCAAAAACATGATCCCGACGCGCTACGACTTTTTTTTTTGTGATAAAATTTTTGTCTCTAAAAACGTGACCCCGATACACAATGACTTTTTAACTGTCAAAATCGGGTTTCCCGTACCCAAAAACATATAAAACGTTACCCCGCACTTTATATTAAAAATTTTGAACCAATATTTTCAAAATTTTCTCCCAGAAACGTGACTCCAACGCGCTACGACTTTTTAACTCTCAAAATCGGTTTTTCGTACCCAAAAACATATAAGACGCACTGTATTTTCAAAATGTTGACCCGAAAACGTGACCCCGAAGGGCTACGACTTTTAAACTGTTAAAATCGGTTTTCCCGTACCCAAAAACATATAAAACGATACCCTACACTGTATTTTCATAATTTTGAACCAATATTTTCAAAGTTTTCACCATGAAACGTGACTCCGACGAGCAACGACTTTTTAACTCTCAAAATCGTTTTTTTTGCACCCAAAAACATGTAAGACGACCCACAGTGTATTTTTATAATTTTGACCCAAAAACGACACCCCGATGCGCTACTACTCAAAAGCTTTTACGAAGATAAAATTACGAAGATTTTGGTACCACGAAGAGATGCCTTAGAGTCTGTATAAATGCAAATCCTATGTGTGTCAAGCTCTGCACAGTGTTGAAATGTAGCTAGAGGCTCTGCTTGTTTTCTACGATGTCTGTGAGTGCTTATATCGTGCATACAGGAAAACAGACACACAAAAAATCATCGTATGATTTCAATACTTCGGCATTCTAATGTGAGCCGAAGTAATAAATCACATTGTACGCATTTTACTGATAAAGACTGATTTTGATTTTCGGTAAAAAAAATGAAAAAACATCAGTAATACCTATACATTAAATATCGTTGTATAATTTGATTTAATATGATTTAATTCTAATCGCTTGAATAGTATCATTTTTATGAAACTAATCAAAATTTGCAAACCGGTATCATAATAATTATTTAATATCTAACGAACGCCAGTATTTGAACGACCGTCAAGAATCAGGAAACTGTCATTCATCAACCGGCACAAAAATATCGTATCGGCGGCTCGGCCGTATGATATTTTGTATGGTAAAAATGTAATAGGAACCCTGTCCGACTTGCAGCTTGTAGCAGAGAGCACACAACCGAGACAACACACTTTGTGTGGGTGTGTATGTATATGTATCGTACACACCGATTAGGCTGACCTTTTTTCCCATTCATTATCCATTTCTCCCAAAATATATTTTTTCCTTATTTTTTGTGGATTTTTCCCCGGCCAAAATTTCCCCAGCTCAGTCCCAATTTCCCCCCAACCTCGATTGGGCGTTCGGACATATTCTGCAGGCCTGATAGGACATCTCACCATAAGTTCTATTTTGCCATTTGTATGGATCTTTAAAGTCCATCTACCACTATCCTTGTTGTCCCAGTGATCCTGCCACCATAGAATCAGTCTTTCCCTAGTTCTTTGCTTCTTTCTAGTGCGTTACCATCTGCTCCCATTGCTCAGAGTCTCTTTCCTCCACTAGTAGGTCAACTGGTGGCATATAACTAAATTTGTTTAGGCTTTATTTGTAACTTGTGGTTAAATAAGTGTGATTTTAATAAATAAGTATCTGAATCGTTAAGAAGTTGTTTGTATTTAATCGAAAAAACAAGGATTAAATTCAGGTTAAGTGAACAAAATCTGGGTTCAAAATATGGAATCAATTATTCCAGAAGTGTTAAAAAAAAGAGTATTTGTATTAAGCAAAAATAAATTCTAGTTTTAGACCCTATGGGCCACACACAAATTTAATCATTTTCAGAATTTGAGAGAAGTGAGCATGCATTTACTAAAGCGAGGTCGGGGCAGAGAGAGTCCTATGCAAGTACATGCTGTAGCTACAAGATACGCTGCGG